>CAXHSM010000271.1:0-32000 GCA_964019185.1 Maratus speculifer | reverse complement strand
AATAAAAATAAATAATAATAATTATTATATTTTTTTCAGATTATTTACAAAGGATCTCAACGAAATGAAAATGCTGACATTTGGTTAAATGGAAACCATTTTGATGTTATTCGATCGCCTAAAGGAATTTATGGAAGCAGAAATTTTTGCCTGCATTACGAGAAATCATTCAACATGATAGCAGACCATCGATGTGATGTTTTGAGTCATATTTGCAGAACGGCTGGCTGATTGCACATCAGGGGTGGAACAGAGATGCAGAGACTGCGATAAGAAGGGCCGGTCAGCATCATGCTATGATACCCACAAACAACGCGGGATTCGTAATGAGGTTATTTATTTATTTATTATTATATAGTAGCTGTATTTATATAAGGTACCCTGGGGTAATAACGCCACGTTAAGGTTCTACCAATTTTCACGGCTTAGTTTTCCTTTGTATTTTTCAAACAAATATATTATTTGATACAGCAACTCATTGACTATCTATATAAAAAAAATAATTTAACAGATATGTATTCATAAAATGTAATGGCGTGATTTCTTGACCAATGCTATTTGGTGTTATTACCCACCTATATGGGTAATAACGCCATGCAAACAAAACTATGAAATAAGATGGGATAATTGCATGTAGATTGCCCAATTCTAAAAATACAAATTCTACAAACTTTTAAATTGACAAATTGCATTCTAAGCTATTTAAAATGTTCAATTTTTTGTGAAAGTGTAAGAAAAATAAAGGTGTGATGTGTGTGTGCGGGGGGGGGGGAGGATGAGGCAAAAGAATATCAGACCGTGAGCTTCTTTTTGCTTAAAAAGGACCGCTTAAATGGAATTATTAGAAACATTGCACAGTTTTAACTGTGTTTATTTGAATCAGTATTTTGGATGTCGCTCGGCCACTGTAGGGAATCAACCGAGGTGTTAATGCGAAGGATTGGCGTTATTACCCCGTTATAGTTATTGCACTGTACATTTTAAATTACAAATTATCTCGGGAAGATATCCAAAATCTTCAACAACATTTTGAAAGTACATGAAATGTACTTCAAATTTAAGTAATTAACAAAGTATTTCCGGATAAAAAAATAGTCTTCACATCACAAAACGTATCTCGTAAATTTTAGATCAAGCGTTAATTTTAGCTGCTTGTAAAAACAATAACACCTAAAAATGAAACAAATGAACTTGAAGCTGTTTTTTGTGTTTTATATGACTCAAAAACCTTCTGCGCAGAGCACATGGGTGTCATTTACCAGATTATTTCATAATTATACATATAATGCATAATATTAGCACTTGGCGTTATTACCCCATACCACCTTAATAAGTTCAATTACATGCTTCGTTTTCCATTTTTTCAGATTTATCAATGTCGAAATTACTGCAAAGTAATTTTGAGAAGATTATTCTCTAAAGAGAACCACCGCTGTGATCTAGGTTTTTGCCCCAGTTGCAAAAAATGTGTGCCTAATAAACATTTGTGTTACATGCAGAAGGTAAAGGCTAAATCTCAAACGATAAATATTTGTATTTTGACTTTGAGACTGATCAATAATCGGACGAACATATTGCAAATTTTGCTGTGCTGCAATACTTGGACGGTTCTGAGCGTGTTTTTGAGGGGTACATACTGCTCTGGATACTTTTTGCCGTTTTTTTTATTTTCTGAACAGAATAAAGACTACACATATGCCCATAATATGAAAGGTTTTGATGGGTACTTTGTTTTACCGTGATTGTTAGGACAGCACCAGACACCGAACGTTATACCAAATGATTCCAAGTTGATGTCAATTTTATCAAAACCTTTCAAAATACGCATTATAGATTCTTTTAATTTTCTACCGATATCCTTATCTAAACTTCCGGAAACTTTTTGCGATTGAAGAACTGAAAAAAGGTTTTTTTCCACACCTTTTCAATCGTCCTGAAAATCAGAATTATATTGGAGCTGTACCATCTGAAGATATTTATTGTCCGGAATTTATGAATACTGCAGAAAGGACAAGATTTTTCCAATAGTATAAGGTCAGGGTTACAGAATCATCCAGTTTCAAATAAGAAATATTAAGTTATTGCAGGAAATAATTTTATCTAAGAGTACTTTGTACTTCTTTTGTAGAAAAAGACTTTTTTGTTGTAACATTTTAATGTATGTTTAATATATACAATCATTTTTTAGATCTGATGTTGACATTTTGAAATGTTGTTGCAATCAATTTACACAATAATTTATAGAAATCACGAATCTAGATCCTTTTTGGCAAGTCTCTCTCTCTCCCACCCCCTTAGGAAATAAATCATTAATTCGATGTTTTAATTTTTACAATTTAAATCTATATTTTCAGTTCTGTTACGATCGCGGCTTCCTGCATGGACGACATGGACGACATGGAAAGACAATCACAACACAAAAAAGTTTTGTATATGAATTTTTTTTATTCACATCACATTAATGTGATTGTGTTGTAAATGTGGTGACAAAGAGTGTATTGAGTGTTTTGTGTATTGAGAATTTGCAGTAAAGTCTATATCAGAAAAAAAAAACTACTGTTTTAAAACTAATAAAATAAAAAGTTGCAAGCTAGATATTTTTAAATTCAAAATACCACGAAATGATCTTTTGCCTTTTTGTTTTACTTTTGAAAAGTTAGAGGTAGAAAATTAATGATTTCACTTGCGAGCATGGAATTTCATATTCTCTCGAAAACTCCTGTTAATTTATTTTGAAAAGCTTAGATATTTTTCAGTATTTTCTTAAAAACTTTTTTCTGATGGCTGTTCAAACCAATTTATAACTGAATGAAAGAGAAATCATTACTCCTCTCTTCGTAGAAAATTTATTTCAGTTTGAGATTTGTGTCAAAGAAGCTAACTTAGAATCAAAATCGAGTAAATGAATTTTTTAAAAGTTAAAGAAAAATTAAGTGAATTCGTGTGCCAATTAATGCACCTGTCAATTAGAATGAAAATAACAAAAAGAAAATACATAAAATTTCTATTAAATGATTTCCGATTAAAATAGTTCAGTAACCAGTGTGACCGTTTTTGAATAGTTGAAAGAAATCTGGAGTGTTGTAGGACTTATAATAAGCTAAATCAAGCTAAAAACTCAGGCTTAAAGATAGTTGTCAGTCTATTTATTCGAAATTAACAGATTCTGGTATAACGAAATTTAGAAATGATTTCGAATGATTAAAACAATTGATTTGAGTGCTTATTACTCGTACAAGTTATCTTTTTCTATCTGTCTGTCTGTCTATCTATTCTATAGTTTGTTTTTCTTATAAAATATGTATATGGTATTTAGAATATTTTACAGGGTTATACAAAAGAGAACGAAAGTATGAAAAGAATATGTGTAAAATGAGGGATTTGTAAATCGCCGATGTTAATATAATAGGTGCGTTCGTAATTATGTAAATACGTAGCAACTATAGTTGTCGTTCAATCCGTCCGTCAGTACAATGGCAAATGTACACTGTCGGTACAATAGGTACTATAACAATGGCAAAAACTACCCAAACGAATCATTTGAAATTTATAATATATAATTATTACATAATTTTGTCGAGTCATTTCAATTCTTGTGAAAATCGAACACATAGTTCAAATACAGGGATAGTCAAAACATTACATTACGGCCATTGGAGGAAAAAATTTCAAGAGCATTTTAATGGTGATTCTCTCAACTCTTTCGAACATAATAAAATTGGTACCCACATAAAACAGAGCAAAAACTAACTAAACAAATCTTTTGAAATTTAAAAGATATAACTTTTGCTTGATTTTGTCAAGTCATTTCAAATTTTATGAAAATCGGATCTATATAATTATAGATCCGGGGATTAATTAAAAGTACTACAGGGTTAATTAAAAGTACTACAGGGTTAATTAAAAGTATTCCATTACATTACGGTTAACAGGAAAAAGCCGTTTCAAGTACATTTTAATGGTCTTTCGAATATAATAGAATTGACACGAATTTATCTTTTTTAAAAACATATAATAATGCACATCAACAATGTGCATTAATTTCGCCATTTTAGGCAATATAACTAAAATATAGGACTTCTATGAATTATCGACCATAAAAAATAATTGTTCTGATGACTTTTGTAGAGCCCTGTAGATAAGTAATATATATCAAGCACATATCTTTTGTTAAAAATATATAATAAAGCATATGAACAATGTACATTAATTTCGTAATTTCGTGCAACATAATTAAAATATGAGACGTCTAACAATTATCGACCTTAGAAAGTAGGTGTTCCGATAACTTTGTGGAGCCCTGTACATGAATAATAAATATTCATTAATCATATTTGATTTGGAACATGGTAGACTGAAGCTAGATGTCATATATAGAATTTGTTTCCCAAAATGCGATTGTTTTTATTTTTTAATTATACTGATTATCAATAGATGGCAGGACCATCAACATTACATTACTGACACGAATTTCATTAGTGTATAGATTGTAATGATCATTTGACAAAAATCTTATGATTGTATTTTATTCTCTTGTGTTTAATATCATATTGATATCGAATTTCAATATCTTGCTTTTTTTCTTTTCCATCAGAATTTAAATTTCAAAATTCGTAACATTTAGTAAATAAAGTGGGTAACAACGTCACGTTAAGGTTCTAGTTCTACCAATATTCACGGCTTAATTTTAGATTTTTTTTTTCAAACTTCAAACAAATATAAGATTTGATGCAGCAACTGACTATCAATAAAAATAAAACATGTAACAGATATGTAGTTATAAAATATAGTGGCGTTATTTTTTGACCAATCAAGGGCGGCGCCAGAGGGAGGGCCGTGGGGGCATATGCTCCCCCCGTCGGGCGTACCTGGCCCCCCCATCGGGGTCAAAATTCAATTTCGTCGGGGAAAATATTTTGACTTTTGAATTTCAGCCCATTCAAGTTGGGTCGAAATATGGAGCTTTTTTTTTTTTTTTTTTTTTTTTTGAAAGTCGGATTGACTAAACTAATTCTTTTTTGTACATCGGTTTCTGACTGAAGTTTGATTCTTGCAATTTGAGTTTAGATAAACCCGAATTGTCGAAAAAAAATCTGAATTTTTAAAATAAAAATCTACATGGATGACAGCATAGGATGCTGTATGAATGACTCTATGCATGTTTATTTTTCAACTAAAAGATAAAATTTACACTAAAAATCAATTTTATACTTTTTTTTAACTACATTAAATTTGTGGATCAGTTTTCGCTTATTTTGGATTTACGATCGGCTTGGTAATGAAGAATTTTTAGTTCAGTTAAAATACGAAAACGAAAATTATTTTGTCGGGGTTGTCTTGGATAACAAGTAGCATGCTTCATAGTGTGGGGCAAACTGCACCTGACATGACTCGCAGTCTGGACCGGATCGGGTTGAGCCTAAATTTTTGTCGTTGAGTGTCGGATTAAAGTCGGATTAACTTCGTTTCAGGTTCGGGTTGGATGTTGATACTTATGGTTCTTGATTCGAGAAGAATTGATCTCTCAAAAGAATTTACAAAACTTATTTTAAGATGAAAAACTGTATTTGAATGTCAATGAATTTATGTATACTGATTTTTTTTACTTAAAATCTGAAACTGTTACTGAATATACATTTGTAAACATATTCTTACATAACTGCATTACAGCATGGATATATTTTTTCATCAGCTACAATTAGGGTTTGGTTGGGTTGAAATATTTCGGGTTCAGGTCGAAATGTAGAGATGTCTAGCTTAAATCGGGTTTCGGGTAGAAACCCGATCCTGCATCTCCTCGGAAAATTAAACTCAACTCGACTGGTGGTTTTAGTCGGACCTGGCTAAAGTTAATTGTTTTTCGGAAAGTTTAGAATTGACTTCTATTTTTCGAGTCGGATAATTTTAATTGTTTTAGCGTATGGGCTCGATTCTATCAGATTCCTCAAAAGTATCCCCAAAATATATTTTAAAATGAAAAATTACATTATTTGAATGTCAATGAATGAATATACAGATATATCGATTTTTCTACATAAAAAATATAATTGATACTAGACTACTTTTCCATTATTGCTTTACAAGATGGAATTTTGTTTTTTCATACTGAGTCGGGATTGCGTTCGGAATGAATACTATTGATTTTAGAAGTTTTGTCAAGTTCGGGTTATCTATTTTTTAAAAACTGGTTCAGGTTGAATGGATATATAATTAATTAGCTCAGGTCAGGTATAACCCATTCCGTGGAGTATTCCGTGCTCGGTAAACAATCCGTGAATTGAACTACCCCCCCTCCATTGATTAGATTCCGCAAAAACAGAAAAAATTGCATTTTAATTTTGCCATTTCTACTCCACCTCCCGCAAAAAATACAGAAAAAATACCAAATACCTGAAATACTCACACCTAAACAGCATGTTCGTCAAATTACATGGGTATTCTGGCATCTGTGTTGCTTAGTACTATTCGTGTTAGAAAAGGAATTTAAATCCCTTTTATCTATAAATATGTAAAAATGAGAAATCTAAGATCAAAATTTAAAAAAAAAATCTTATGTCAGAAGGCAGAAATTAATTAAAATAATAAAAAAGATGAAAATCAAAGGAATGCTTCGGCAATGTTGAGCGGGAAATTTTGGTCCTCGCAGACCTCTAACCCGCAGCTAGATCTCATGCATAACCCGCAGTTTGAATCAGCGATATATTTATAATTGCAGATCGCTTTTCGCTGATATTAAAATAATTCACTTTTAGATTCCCAACTATTTTACGATTTTTCACTTCATTTACATTTCTCTTGGAAATTTTGTGTTAAAGTTTTTGTTTCAGATTTAAATTCTGATCTTATCAAAATTTGGAACATCACACTTTGTGCATTTGATCAACATACACTTTAAAACAAAATGGAAATTGAAGATATTTTCCCCCATTATTTTTATTATTATTTCTATAGCTAAAAAAGTCTGCTTTAATTTGAACATTTTTTCGTAAATAAAGAAAATTAATTAACTTAATGCTAAAACTACCTGAAATCCTCCAATATCTACAGATGCATTTTTTTAATTAAAGGACTGTTTAATTAACTGTGCAACAACGCTGTGTACTAGGATTTTCTATTATAAACTGATTTCTTACTTGCCTCTATTTTCTCTCAAAATATGAAAAATTCATGAATCAAATCTCAATTTTTTAAAAAATTCTACGATCAAAAGACAGAAAATTCTTCAAATAATAGAAAAATCCGTTCCAACCACACGTGCGTTCCAGCAAATTACTGCCTGTATGTTTTATTTTTTGCGAAATGTTTTTTGAGAGTTTATAAAATAATTACATTTTCTCAAAAATGACTAAATTAGAAAATGATGAAAAAAGTAAAACGCGGTACTTATAAACTCTTAAAATTTATATATTTCAAAAATTCTAGTTCGATTAATTACTTTCACATTAATTTCAAGGAAATTAGTATTTAGTACAGCAACGTGTTCAGATTTAACGAAAAGGGATCTGAAAGAAATTTCAATTTTATACAGATTTTGTTCTAGCCAAGTATGTTGTTTCTTTATACTCGTATTCTTATTTAGATTTCAATCTAACGATGTTTAAACTGCAAAGAACAGCTGCAGTTCACCAAAAAGAAATGCATGACTATCTGTTTTGAGTAGTTTTCAAATTCTGTTCTGCAAGTTAATATAAAACAAACTTTTCGACTGCTGGAATGATAAAGAGATCGATGAATATGCTGTTTAGCTTCAGCAAACGTATTCTTGCTGATTGGTTGTAAAAAGAACCTTTATACATCTCAATGTTGTTGTGGGAATTACTAGAAAAACATCTGCTCTGATAGTCTTGAAGGATATTTCAGAGTTACATGAGGTGCAGTTCCCTATTATCGACATTTGTCTATTGACCACAGATATAAGGAGTTAATTCTTTTTCCTAATCTAGTATTTTTATTTAAAAATATCGAAATCGTCTATTTAATGCTTTTTTTTTTTTTTTTACAAAAATTATATAATTAATAATACAGTAACCGTAAGAACAATGCTACAATGACCTTTTAAAGAACGAATCTGACTATAAAACAATGAAATTTATGACTTTGCAAATTTTGCATTGAATTATTATTTCTACTAATTATAAATACTTTATGAGTTCAATCTTTTTACGAATGTGTGAACTATACTATTTTTCTGCAGTACATAAAAAGTTTCAAGTCTTTCATACGAGTAAGTTCAAATGATTTCTTATTTCTTTGCGTTTGTATGCAATTTGATATTTTTACCCGAGTGCTTTAATTTTAAAACTTCTTTATACGCAGGATTCGTAATTTTGTTGATAATAATAATTTAACTTTCTAAAGAAATTATGTAAGTTTTTCATTTGTATTTTTGCATTCAGTAATACATACAGTAGAGCACCCATTATTACGCCTCATATATTACGTACGACATGGATTAAACATTAATATTCCTGGGCCCAACATAAACAAGGTTTAAATGCAATTTCAGTTTTACAATTTTCGGAACTGCGAATTTTTAAACTTCTAAATATCGCACATTTTAAATTTTTACACAGTGACATAGAGAAAAAAATGCTCTTTTAAATGAAATTTGTTTGCAAACTTTACCACAATATTTTCAAATTATTAATATTTTAAAAGTTTTTATTACATTTTTTGTCATCGTGTCAACAGAAGTATTCCATTTTTGGACATTAAATATGGACCAATCACAAAACGAATAAAATAAAATAAGTTCCGAAATTCAATCAATAAAAAGATTCAGATCTGCTTCAGATTTTCCAGTTCTCCACCGAGATCAACAACTATTTCCCAAATAGTTAAAAAAAAAAAAAAAAAGATTAATTCTTTTTGATCAGAACTCTTCGTGTAAAACAGTTTATAACAATATCGAAGTAAAAATTCATGTTTTGTAGAAATAGAGTCAAGTCGGGTCGAGATTGTAACTTTTTTTTTTGGGGGGGGGAGGGGGAAGGGGCTAATATATATAATACTTGCTAGACCATATAAGCAGGACAACTTTTTAAATTTTACGCAGACCGGAACATTAATTTATTTTGTACGAACTGGGTCCTTGAAATTTTTGCGCACGCAATTTTTAGGACCTGCTCCAGCACGCGGGGACCTCTGATATATGTTATGAACTTGCCCCCCCCCCCCCTGTCGGGGAGACAGTGCCCCCACGTCGGGCAAATTCTGGCGCCGCCCTTGTGACCAATGCTATTTGGTGTTGTTATCCAACTATGTGGGTAATAACGTCATGCAAACAAAACTATAATGTAAGATGGAATAACGGCGTGTAAATTCCAATTCTAAAAATATAAGCTATTTCGAGCGATAGAAAATGTTATTTTTTTGTGAAAGTGTAAGAAAACGGACGGGGAGGGGGGGGGAGGGCGAAGGCAACAGAATGTAAGACTTTAACTGTGTTTAACTAAATCAGTATTTATGTTTTCATGTATACATTCTAAGCGATCGAAAATGTTCAATTTTTTGTGAAAGTATAAGAAAAAGGAGGGGTGGGGAGACAACAGAATATCAGACCATGAGCTTCTTTTATACTTAAAAACACCCGTTTAAATAGAATTATTAGCGACATTGCTTGATTTTAGATCTATTATTTTTATCATCTGAAATTTTATAACTTGAGTCATACTTGAGTTATAATGTCTTGCACCAGTGGCGCAGCGAGGAAGGGGTTTTGGGGGTTAACTCCCCCCCCCCCCCAAGAGCCATGACAAAAATACAGAAAATTCCATTTTTATGAACCGAATCATTTAAAACAAAAGTAAAGTTAGAATTTTATTTGTTTTGTTCGAAATACGCCGCTTTATTGAATCAATATTTATTTAAAAGTTTGACTCGTTTAAGCAAGAGTAATGCATTTTATTTTAAAAATGGGGAAAGCACATAGTAACAGTATCAATATCGAAACTGGTCACTGATTTCGGAAAAGGCCGGCATTCATTTATGCTATTGGAAATCAACTAACGGCTAAAAGGAAAGGTCATTTCCTGCCACTGTTGTCTCGAGTTTTTCAATACTGCACCATTGGGGGGGGGGGGTCTTAATTAGTTGCATCTGTTTCTTGGTTTTCTTTTTCTTTCTTTTTTCTTTTTTTTTTTTTTTTTTTTTGGGAAACGGGACAGGACTCTCGAATACCAGGAAAAACACAAAAGAGCATGCTCGCATGCTTTGAAGGGTCGACTTAATTCCACAGACATTCTATAGTTTGTTGCTGTAGTGCTAAGGTTTCCTTTATTGTGCGTTTCGCTATAACTGATATTAAATACTCTTCAGAGAAGAAAATTATGAGAAAGATGGATATAAGAGATCATTTTTTATTAATCTTTCGAATTCCTTCAACCATTCTTAAAATCCAGGTATGTCTGAAAAGTATATAATTCGTTTATATTTGTGTTTCTTGAAAGATATTAACAGCGCCGTTTGAAAGGGGGGGAGGCGAAGAGGGCGGTTGCCCCGAGCGCAGAGATTTAGGGGGCACCAAATTTTTAACTACTTTCTACCTACTACTACTTTAAAGGGACTACTTTCAGACAATTTTTTTAATTAATATTAATTCTTATTTAAAAAACGCCCGAAACAGACAAGTGGGTAAACGGAAAAAAGTGACGGGAAAAACAGTTATCGGAAAAAAAGTAACATAAACTTCAAAAGCGGAAAAAAAGTTACCGAAAAAGAAGGGACAAAGAATTTGGGGGTTTTGGGGATTCATTCGTTAAGTATTTAGGCGGGGGGATCGGGGGGAGGATCTTAATTTAGATAAATGCGTTTTTCATGCTGAATTAACTGTTTTGGTTGAATTTTTGGACATATGATACCCTCCCCCCCCACTCCATCCGCCCTAAATTAGATAAACATGTTTTTATGCACAATTATCCAACATGTGTCATTTTTTAGATTAGGTTCTTTCTGATAAGGATTATATAATGCCTGAAGAGTTTTAGGAGGTTAATGGTGAAGAAAAAAGGGGGAAGGGATAATCTCTCAAATTAAATTAATAGTTTTTTACGCAGAATTATCTGATTTGCTTGGAATTTTGGACATAGGTTCGTTATGATAAGACGTATCTCTGATTAGTTATGGGGTTCTTTTGTTTTTTAAAAAGGGAGGATTGGCAATTATCTCCCCCCCCCCTCAAATTAGATAAATCGGTTTTTATGAAGTATTATCGATGTATTTTAAATTTTAAATATAGGTTCTTTCTGATAAGGTGAATCCCTGAATAGTTTTAAGAGTTTAATGGCTAAATATAAAGGGGAGGGGGATAATCCTTCTTAAATTAAATAAATGGCTTTTTACGCAGAATTATCTGATTTGCTTCGAATTTTGGACATGGGTTCATTATGATAAAAAGTATAAAAGTAAAAAGCAACTTTTGTATAGATCGACCTCAGCTGTTCAATCTAAAGAAAATCATATAAAAATATTGAAATGCAAATAAGAGATTTCTATAAATTTGTTCCATAGGATTAGCATTAGCAAGCGGATGTTTTCGCTTCATTGAAGTTACCCCATAAGCTTAAAACTGAAGCAAATAATTGCGACAGCAGAATTATCGAGCAAGGTCTACCATTACAATGAAGTTTTCTGCCAGAATAATAACTAAAAATCACAATAACTGCTTTTAGCTTCTCTGTATTACAATCGATTGTAAAACATTGCGATTGTAGATTCTAGGAAATAATCGATGAATGTATCGATTGTGATTTTTTACGATGACGATTTTTCTCGATTGTTGAATTATTGGAAATCGCCCATCACTAATAAACAGAGCTTCACCCACCAGCACTGGTACGTGTGCCATAATTTGAGAAGCCCTGCTGTATTGCATCCGAAGTACTATATATTTTTGAAACTTCGTTACAGTACGAACGCACTTCATTTGTTACGTCCGACGTGCTCTTTCCGAATTTTTTTAATTATAAAGATGTTTCTATGTACGCAATACGATAATAGAGTATTTAAAGTTTATGACGCCATCAAGCGAGGATTTTAAAATCACTATCTAAAGACGGGGTAGTAGCTAAGGGGGTGCTACGGGTGGCTTAGCCCCCACTAAAACATTTTGAGCCTCCCCTGGAAAAGATTCCAAGGTCACTAAATGAACTTATATTCCGAAAATCCAAATGTAATTCTGTTTTAAAAACTAATTTAGTTTTGAGGCTCTTTCACAGTTTTGAAGTATACTAATTTGTAACTAAAATAAGTATTTCAAAACTTGCTCATGCTATTTGTCAAATGAAGCTAACATGGTGTTTAATATTGCACTAGTCATACCCTCGAATTTTTCAGTAGCATATTCTTTTATTAGCATAAAATGAAGTTATTACAATACTTTAATGAGAAATGAACCCCCCCCCCCTACATTTTTTGTGATCCCCCCCTATTATTCACTTTTAGCTACACTCTTAAAAATAAATGTGTAAATTAGTCACATTTACACACATTTATGTGTAAATTTGTAAATTTACACACTTGCCATGTACTTTACACATTTTTTCGCAGAATTTTACCTGTTTTTATGTGTATTTAGCTTTTGAAACTAAGTGTGTAATTTGTTATCATTTGAAAAACATAAATAAGTGTGTAAAAGTAGAAAAATACCTAAATTGACACCGATTGGTATGTTATTGTAATTTACGCATAGTTCTTATATACACTGATAAGTGTGTAAATTTCTAAAATCACCCACTTGTCATGAAAATTACACATTTTGTAAAAAGAATTACTTGTTTTTATGTGCATTTATTTTGTGATATTAAGACTGCAAGTTGTTGTCGGTTGGTTACCCAGACAAATGTGTAAAATTAGAAAAATACCTGGATTTACATGAACTTTTGTGTTATTTTAAATGTTCGTCTGCATTTTGTATAATAGCAAGTACGCAGGTGAAAAATGAAAACATCTGCTGTATCGTAGTTTCGCCATTTTTAGGCTAGAACATGTCAAAAGAGGAAAGTTTGTTCTCCTCTGTTAACTCAAAAAATAAGAATAAATAATAATGCAATTACAAATAATGGAGGAATGTTAATTATCACAGAATGTTTGGCTTCATATTTAGAAAAAATTGAACTATCTTTTCTTTTCTATTGTGATTTTACCGGCATGAACAAGTTGGATATTCTATAACAAAGGTATGTAAATGTTTTGTTCTAATGAAAATAAAGCTTTTCAATTGACAACTAATTTAATAGATTTTCATAGTTCAGTTTTTCATATTTAAACTGTAAGTTTTTTGACATACAACCAATAATTAAGGAATTTAAATGTCATTATAAAATATTAGCAGCATTATTATATTTAAGAAAATGATAAAATTTCGGTGCTTTATTTTCTAATATTGTTCGTTTCTTTTCTATTTGAATATATCTAATCTTTTTCTAGCTCAGATTCCTTTTATTATGTAAAAATGTAAAATAATGTTTATGGTTTCTGTCGTTATGAAAGTTTTATCATAAAAAGTGCTATCATATTTCAATTAAATTATGATTATTTTATTGAATTAGTAAAATTTACATTGGAAAATCTTAATCGTTGTCCGAGTTCCAAAGGTGTCGCAAAAGTGACTGCGTTCCTTCATATTAAGCATACTTATGACCATTCTATGAAAGCTATAATTATGAAGAAAGAGAAGTACACATATATGTATTAGTTATTGAATTGACTTTTGAATTTAAACACTAATTTAACACATTTAGTGAAATACTTTTTGCACTTATTCTAAAAAGAATTATATACATGATATGTATATGTATATATATGTATTTGTAAAATGTCTCATTTTTGAAAAAAAGGGGATTATATGTAAAATGATATATTTTTGCAAGAATGAGTTTATTTTTGGTTAGAAATTGAATTAACTGTATAAATGAACTTCCTTAAAACTGAGCCCAATATTTTTATTAAATTAGTTAGTGTTTTTAATTTCATTATTTGTGAATTTATTATCTTAAAAATGTAATTAATTTGTGTACATCAATATAATAATAATAAAATTAAATAGATTGCATTTTTTTTAGTTCATTTATGCTTTTTTGTGTGTTTCTGTATTTATAAAAAAATTTTGATACTTCTTAAGATGTATTATATAAACCTGTAATAAATAAATATATAAGGTGGTATGGGGTAATAACGCCAGGCGGGGTAATAACGCCAAGTTCTAATATTATGCATAATTATGAAATAATCTGGTAAATGACACCCATGTGCTCTGCGCAGAAGGTTTTTGAGTCATATAAAACACAAAAAACAGCTTCAAGTTCATTTGTTTCATTTTTAGGTGTTATTGTTTTTACAAGCAGCTAAAATTAACGCTTGATCTAAAATTTACGAGATACGTTTTGTGATGTGAAGACTATTTTTTTTATCCGGAAATACTTTGTTAATTACTTAAATTTGAAGTGCATTTCATGTACTTTCAAAATGTTGTTGAAGATTTTGGATATCTTCCCGAGATAATTTGTAATTTAAAATGTACACTGCAATAACTATAACGGGGTAATAACGCCAATCCTTCGCATTAACAGCTCGGTTGATTCCCTACAGTGGCCGAGCGACATCCAAAATACTGATTCAAATAAACACAGTTAAAACTGTGCAATGTTTCTAATAATTCCATTTAAGCGGTCCTTTTTAAGCAAAAAGAAGCTCACGGTCTGATATTCTTTTGCCTCATCCTCCCCCCCCCCCGCACACACACATCACACCTTTATTTTTCTTACACTTTCACAAAAAATTGAACATTTTCAATAGCTTAGAATGCAATTTGTCAATTTAAAAGTTTGTAGAATTTGTATTTTTAGAATTGGGCAATCTACATGCAATTATCCCATCTTATTTCATAGTTTTGTTTGCATGGCGTTATTACCCATATAGGTGGGTAATAACGCCAAATAGCATTGGTCAAGAAATCACGCCATTACATTTTATGAATACATATCTGGTAAATTATTTTTTTTTATATAGATAGTCAATGAGTTGCTGTATCAAATAATATATTTGTTTGAAAAATACAAAGGAAAACGAAGCCGTGAAAATTGGTAGAACCTTAACGTGGCGTTATTACCCCAGGGTACCTTATATAGGAATGTAAATAAATAAATAAATAAATAAAAGTTATGCCCGCATTTTTTTTTTTGGGGGGGGGGGACGTTTTTTGAAGCAAGCTATTTTAAAGTATTACATATTACACTTCAGTACAGGTAGATGTGCCTGTAATGGACACCCTTCTAATAATGTATCAACAATAAATCACAATAATGTAATCACAATAAATAAATAAATAAATAAATGCAAACTAAGCTTTTATTATTTTTTCATAGGAAGCGAACGATTTCAATCAGCTGACTTAAACCGGTAATTAAATCGTAATTTAAATCAACTTTTTTTTTTTTAATCATTGACTAAAATCATAAATTTTATAAAGATTTAAAATGACAGAAAAAAGTATTAAAATCTACACTGTAAAAAAAAATTCAAGAGGTTACTAAAAATTTTTTAGTAAATTTGTATTCCACAGAATTTTTTAGTAACCATTACAAACTTTTTTTTGCAATTGAATCAAGCATTTCTTTTGTAAACTAAACAAAAGAATATTTTGTATAACTAACTTAAAATTTTTTAGTATGAGCCACCAAGAAAATTTTAGTAATAGCTCCAAAATTATTTTTAATAACAATTACGTGCGTCCGAAGGGCAGGAGCTTCTTTCGAGCTGCATCCAGACTTCTGAAGCGATAGATTTTCGGCAAAAACGCAATAGATGGCAGCACCAAACATTGCGACCAGCTCCAACAGGAAATTCATAACCCCTTTATTATAGAGTACTTACACTACATACATTCGGGGAGTGCTTGGCGCTGTCCAGTATTGAACCCGGGACCTTTTAGCCTGGAGTCCGTTACTATAACCACTATGCTATCCAGGCCACGCCAAGTGAGTTTTAGTAATAGCTTTAAAAAATATAAAACTATTAACTCTATTCGTTGCTAACTTTTTTCTAGTAATTCTTACAGATTTTCTAGTAACTGACTAAGATTACTAAACATTTTTTAGTAATTACAAGGATTACTAAAGTTTTTTTAGTAGATCGACCCTTTTTTTTTACTGTGTAAGGTTACCATAATTTGGCAAGTTTCTACAGGTATTGACTTTTGAATACACAAAAAAGCTTTAAATAATTATTTCTAAGCTTAATTTCTGAGTATTGTCAAAGACTTAAGCATGATAATTTTGTAAAAAGCATAGTTTTTATCTTATAAGTATAAAAATCATTTAATTTAAAAATGATATTCAAATCTGGTATAAATTACAATGTCATAATTTCCTTTTAATAATAAAATTATTGATTCTTTTATATAATATAAGCATAGCAAGTATAACAATTTTCTGCAAATAAACGAATAAAGCAGCCAAATCTTATTTTCTCATTCTGCTTTTGCAATAATAAATTTATAGCAAATATTGGAACTAAAAATAGAATGAAATAATGACATCGGCTGAATCGCTATTGTAAAAGAAGGCATGAGAAAAAAAAAAAAAAAATATTAAGCATAGCAAGAGCTTATTCAATAAAAGTTGAATGTTTTTACTTTTTCAACTCATATACACCAAATAAAAATTTTCATGATTAATTAAGGCAGCAAAATTGTCTGAAACAGTAAATGCTGAGAACTTCCACTAAGTGCTAATAATGGTGCTGTTTAATGTTTTGAGGATTTCATATATAATTGGCTATTCCTTATATTTACTTTGTATGTGTGTATGAATGTGCTGACATATTTTGGGGGGGTTAATATATGCAAACGTGGATGTAAATTTAGATTCAGGCTATTGACAGATTGCAAAATGAGATGCAAATAAATTTGTTAATTTTGTTAATTGTGTTACTAATTGATGAAATTACTTATTTGCAGTGGTTATTAATTCTCTAACTATTTGCTGTTTCCTTTAAGCACTTTTTTAGGGTGGAAAAACTTTCTTCTTATGAAATTGGCAAAATGCACCCTACTTTATTAAAATATAATTAAATTCACTTACAGTAAACACAGATTTCTTGTAATGCAACTTCCAAATTACACATTATTTCTTAATCTAAGTTCCCACGATCTTATGAAAGTGATAGAGAATTATTTCTTTAGAAAAAAAATTAAAACATGTTATTATTTAATTGTATTTTTCAATTTGTAATTCATAAAATTATTAAAATTAATGGCACTTTGTTTATCATAATGAGAAACTGAATGCTTTTTATAAATACTAAACAAATTACTAAGTATATTTCTCCATGAAATAGTGTACTTTTTGGAACTAGCATCTTCCCTTTTTTTCTTTCTAGAATGAGCACAAAATTATTAATAATCATTTTAGTAATTAAAATATGTTATATACTAATTAAAAATTATATTATTACTAATTTTATGCTAATTAAAAATGTATATTATGTTCCTAAATACAGAGATTGTTGTTTAATAATTATTAATTTTAAATAGTGTTAATAGTTTATGTTAAATGCAGTTATTAATAATTGGAATAAATGTAGATATCACTAGTATTTAATATAGTTTTGCATAATATTGCATAATATTATTTAAAAATATTAATGTATATAATGTTATTATATGCTACAAAGGCAACTACTACTAAAAATAGCTCATAGTTACAGACATTATAAAACTACTTTGTAGCTTTTATAATGTCTGTAACTTTGAACTATTAGTTATGTTAGTTAAAGGATAAAGACACAGATTATGTTAGCAATTAGAGGGGTTTTTTTTTGTTTTGTTTTGGTAGACTAAAATCCTTGGTAGTCATTCAGTATTTGAACATTGGGGACAAAAATCATAAAATTCCAATTTATATCAAAATAATCTGATTTAGTCCTTTCATCAGGTATGATGTGCTACTCATAGTACGTGTCTTTTAATGGGGTATTATTTTGTTTTAAGAAATATTTTTGCTGATATTTACATGCCGTAATGTTATTATATGTCTATGCATTTACTATATGACTTCATTTTATGCTTAAGCATTTAATAATAATAATTATTATTATTATTATTTCGTTAATTTTCTCTGCGCTGTTTGCGATTCTTTTATTTTAAACATCATATTTCACTCTTTAAATTTAAAATAAAAGTTACTTTCTTGAAAGAATCATGTCTAATAATGCGCAGAATGTAGGAGAAAATTGTAATATCAGTTAAATCTTATTGCAATGCAATATTTTCTAAACATCTCCCAAAATTCTTTTTTAGCCTATGGCCATATGAATATTGAATAATACGCAAAATAACAACATTCATTATCTTTCAGGTTATGAAATATTGGTGAAACACAAATTAATGTACTTGGATAGCTGGTATTAATATTATTAATGTAAAAGTATGTATTATTAATACTATTAATATTAATATTACTAATATTAAAATGTATTATTAATATTATTAATAATAAATATTTCTGAAAAAATTGCTCTTTAAAATATTAAAAACAATATGAGTTGTTATAGTTGTAAATATGAGCGAGAGAATTTCTTTTTAATTTTAATTTAAAAGACAGAAATTGTAAGGAATAGAAATTATGCACAGTCTGCGCATAAACTGTGATCTCACGATTGTAGAACTATAAACCAACTCTAAAAGAAATTACAAATTGGTAATTAAAATTTCAGTTTATCATGCTTTATATAAAAACGGGTATATCGGTGATAAGAAAATGATTTGTCTTTTATTTAGTGTGGTGTGAAAATTGCCAAAATACATTGCCGGTACACTATTTTCTGGGCATCAAACAGAGTTACCAGAAAATATAATCTCAGTAAATGATATTGTTTTTTGTACAATTTTTTTAATCATTAAAATTATCATTATTAATCATTGGGAATTAATTCCCAATTTAAACATACTAAAACATATAATATTAACGCTAAATACATAAAAATATGTCTGCTTGGAACATTACACAAATATCTAAATATTTTGATTATTACACACAAATCTGTGTTTTCCATGTTCAGCAGAAATGAAGAGAATGCTACACAAAAATCTGTGTATTTTGCATATTATACAAAAACCTATGTAATTTACATACTACACAAAAAATTGAGTTTTTTACATAAAACACAATACTAGTATGCGTTTTTTGCATTATACACAAAAATACGTTTAATCACAGAAAATTACACATATGTATGTGTGAGAATATTACACATAAATCTGTGTATTCTTCTGCAATTTACACATTAAAGTGTGTATTTCAAGACTTATCAGATAACATTTACACATTTGGGCTTATCATCAAATTACACTTTAAATTGTGCATTTTCAAATTTACACATTAAGTGTGTATTTTGGCAATTTACACACCAATTTACACACATAGACATGTCGTTTTTGTATCATCGATATACCTGTTTTTATGTGTAAATTTACACATTTTTTTTAGAGTGTATGACCCTGCATATAGAACAAATTGAGACTGACGATATTTGTTTAGAACTCGAATGTTCGTTAATTTGAAAGTACACAGGTTTGTATAATTATACATGTAAAAAAATCTTTGGAAAATACGTTTAAATTACATTTTGGAATTGCGATGCACATTATAAATAGTAGTTTACACATGTTTTGTGCTCATATTTTATATTATACATATCCATGATGGGTATGTATTACGGTGGCCACCAACAACTAGTTTTAAAATGCAATAGATTCTACTTTTTAGGTGCGTTCGTTCGTAATTATGTAAACACGTAGCATTTGTAGTCGTCGTTCAATCCGTCCGTCTGTCCACATATAACAACCCAAAAACTACCCAACCGAATCATTTGAAGTTTAAAATATATAGTCATTGCATAATTAAAGCCGCGTCATTTCAAATTTGATGAAAATCGGATACATAGTTTAATTACAAGGGCAATCAAAATATTCCGTGACATTATGGTCAATGCGGAAAATAGTTTAAAGTGCATTTTAATGATGTTACACTCTTTCAAACACATTACAATTCGTATGCATCTGTGAAATATATACTAAAACATACATTCTGCACAATCTACGGTGCAAAGAATATTTTTTATTAATATACACACAAAAGTATTCTATTACATACTGGTATAAGAAGAAACATTGTTTGTCGTGCATTTTAATAATATTTAACTATTTCACATTTTATGAAATTGATATACGTTGCTGAGGTTTACTACAACTTGATTAATGTATAATAGAAAGCATTTAGTATGCAGGGACACAAAAAAGATTTCGGATGCTGTATCGTGTCTGAAACACCGCATTACAAACTATAACGAAGTTTTTAAAAGTTTCTGCATTTTAAAACTAGTTGTTGCGGGCCACCGTAATAATAATCACAAGTACGTAAATTCTATTTTGGAATTGAAATTCATATTATAAATAGTTTACACATGTTTTATTTTCATATTTTATATATTATGCATATCCATGATGGGTAAGTATTATGGTGGCCCCCAACAACTAGTTTTAAAATGCAGAAACTTTTAAAAACTTCGTTATAGTACGAACGCATTCGTTATAGTGCATTTGCTACGTCTGACGGGCAACTTTCGACTTCTTTGAATTATAAGGATGTTTCTTTTACATAATTCGATAATAGAGCGTTTAAAGTTTACGGTGCAATCAAGCCACGATTTTAAAAACACTACCTACAGAACAAACTAAGATACAGGATATTTGTTTAGAAATCGAATGTTTGGTGATTTATAAGTGTACAGATTTGTATAATTTATTTATATAAATAAATCTTTGGAAAATACATTTAAATTCTATTTTGGAATTGCAATGCATATTATAAATAGTTTACACATGTTTTATTTTCATATCTTACATTATGCATATCCATGATGGGTAAGTATTACGGTGGCCCCAACGACTAGTTTTAAAATGCAGTCATGGCTGTAGCTAGTGGAGTTAGAAAGAGGGATCAGCCCATCCCCCACCCCCTAAACATTTTGAGCCTCCCCTGGAAAAGATTTTAAGGTCACTAAATCAGTTTCTGTTCCGAAAATTCATATGAAATTCTGGTCAAAAATCTAATTTAGTTTTGAGGCTTTTTCACAGTTTTGCAGAAATACTGAATTCTAATTAAAGTAAGTATTTCAACATTCGCACATCCCATTTATACATTGAAGTTAATCGATTTTTTTATTTTGCACTCAATTTTTTCATCATATTCTTTTCTCAGCAAAAAATAAAGTCATTACAACTGTTTGCTAAGAAACATAGTACCCACAATGTGAATATGCACTAATTTATCTTTCTGCATCAGAGAGAGAGATAGAGAAAATATGAGCTCCCCCCCCCTATTGTTTACTTCTTGCTACAGCCTTGAATGCAGTACATGCTAATCTTTTAAATTATAATCTTTAAACCGACACAGACCATTGAGCATTGTTTCCGTTGAACCAATACTGCAAAAAGTTTTTTTAATTTATTTAAACGAAAACTTTATTTTTAATCATTATTTTTTACGAAAGGAAATATTAAAAAATAAATAAATATAACAATCGTAACAGGAAATAAAAATAGTTATTTAAAAATGCCTCCAATTCTCACGCTTTACACAAAGGAATAAATGCTACCAGACTGTGTTTAAATGAATTTTATTTGTTGAGAATTGAGGAATATATTATAAAATTAGTTTTTCTTCTAACTCGTATTTATTTTAATAGGATATTCATTTTGAGTATTCTTCGTCTTCAAAAGAAAAAAAAAATGCGAATATCATCATAAAAATAATGCCGCTATCATTGTGCAATATCATTATAAAACTAATTTCCATTCCAATAAACTTGGTTGGATAACAGGATGGGAAGAAAGCAAATATTAATTCTGTTAGAGTATTTTCTTTCCTTATTATTTTTTATTATCCGTTTTCACAAATGCCTTTCATGAAATTTAGAGCAAGTCGGTGTTTAAATTACAGACGCTTTTTTAATAAACAGTATTGTTATAGCTACCGTGGAGAAGTGGGAGGATTTTTTCAGAGACAAAAAACTTCACTGTCTAGACCAGAGATCTACAGTGTGGCGCCCGCGGACTCCATAGCACCATTTGATAATTTTCATAACACCCATAGGAATGATTCCTCTTACTATTTTTTTTCAATTTTTTTTTCAATAAAAAATAAATTTTAAAAGATGCATCCTGAAAATCATTAGTGTGTTTCCCACGGCCGGTGGCAGACAGGAGCCAGATGTGGTAGTCGCCTTAGGGCGCATCGCTAGAAAAGCGGCATTTGACTTTGATATATTGAACATTATGTATGCGGGTTGCCATAGGTGTTTATTTTATTTTATTTTATTATTAACTGTTTGGAAAATAGTTGCTGTCCTCGGTAAGGAACTGGGATACCTGAAATATATCTGAATCTTTTTATTAGTTGAATTCCGCAACATATTTTTATTTTATTCGTTTTCTTATTGGTCCATGTTTAATGTCCAAAAATGAACACTTCTGCCTTTTTATTTTATTCATTTTCTGATTGGTTCATGTTTAATGTCCAGAAATGAAATACTTCTGTTGTAATGATAAAAAAAGTATTAAAAAACTATCAAAAAATTAATAACTTAAAAACAAATTGAGATACAGCTTTCAAACAGATTGCATTTAAAAGTGCATTTTTTTTCTCTATACGACGGTGTAAAAATTGAAAATGTGTGATGTTTAGAAGTTTAAAAATTTGCAGTACCGAAAATTGTAAAACTAAAACTTCATTTAAAATTTGTATATGATTGGTACAATAATATTAACTTTTAATCCATGGCTTACATAATATAGGACTCTGTTATTACGTAAACCACATTTTGATCATTATAAAAATTATGTTAATTATTATTATCATTATTATTATTATTGTTTTAAACATAGAATTTGTTCATAAATCTAAAATTTTGGTCTGTGAAAATATAATTATCCAAAAAATCGTTGTAATTTGTTAAATTACATTTTTTTACTATCATTATTATTATTATTCTGCTCGCACGACTATTTTTATACATACATTTTGAAATATATTTGTTTTGCAAATATTGTCAAAGTGTATGTAAAATATTTTTATTTTCAAAAAGTGGTGGGAAATAGAATTGAAAAATTGTTGCCTGTAGCAGCCCTGTACGTATACATTGTAAAAAGCTCTCAAATTTGACGGAAAAAACTGTCAAATTTGGAGCAAATGGGAAATTATTTAATTTAAGAAAAACATCTATGATCTGTTCATTAAAACAATTCTTTTCTGTAAAAAATACGCAAAATTTTACTGAAACTTTTTTCTTTGTAACAGATTTCTTTTGTGTAAAAAAATTCAGTTTTTTAAATAATGTATAGAAACTTAAAAGAAAAGCAAGATGTTATTTTTCTTATCTCTACTAATTAAATAGTTTCGCTGTGTGTGTGTGTGTCTGCGACGGCTAGCGAAATCTAGGACTCGTATGCGACTGAAAATCTTTGTGAAATTAGCTCAAAGTGTCTCCTGATGCACCTAAAACCCAGAATTTTGAATTTCTAATAATTAGTTGAATTATTAATTAAACATCGCAAATCATTCTCATTAAAAAGTCATCAATTTGATCTTTAGTCAAGGACAATGCTTGTACATACGCACAAACGTATTTATGCATAGGAGGTTAGCATAGAACTGACATTAAATTTTTTGTGTGTGTGCTTCTTAATAGTATTGTTTTAAGTTAAATCTACCGAACGGTACATTTAAAATTGAAATATTCTGAAAGATCCTTATCTTACATCTCAATGTTACAATCAACTCGGAAAAATGCCCCAATAAACTCTTTCGAAAAAAAAAAAATGTTTTTCCTCCTATTTCACGCTCCTCTAGGGCGCAATCATAGAGGTGCCGACTAACCAAAATTATGTTTACAGCCGGGGATGTAGTGGAAGGTATATGGGGGTATACGCCGTATACCTTCTGGATTTTTTTAAGGAACACCGTATACGTTCTGTTTCTCATGAAAGCCGTAGCATATACTCTCTCGGGTAAACTGTTTGTTTTGAGCATATACCCTCTGCATTGATCGTATAACCTCTGTTTTTTTTTTTTTTTTTTTTTTTTTTTTTTTTTTTTTTTTTTTTTTTTTACGACTACACCCCTGGATAAGACGCTTCCCTGATTTGTTTATGTAATTCATTGGATAAATATAAAGGGGGGATAGGGGGACTATCCCTCTTAATTTAGGTAAACGGTTTTTCATGTTGAATTAACCGATTTGCTTCCATTTTTGGATACAGGTTCATAGTGATAAGCTTCCCTGATTAATTGTGGGTTTCTTTTATTAAATATGAAGGAAGTTAAGAGCGATTACTCCTCTTAAGTTAGCTAAATGGAGTTTTATGCAGAGTTATTCGATTTGATTTAAATTTTAAACGTAGGTTCTTTTTGATAAGTTTATTTTCTCAATAGTTTTGGAAGTTTAATGGTTTAGTATAAAGGAGGGAAAGGGAGATAACTCTTCTTAAATTACACAAGTGGGTTTTTATGCAGAATTATCCGACTTGCTTCGAATTTTGGATACAGGATTATTATATGATAAGGCGTATTCCTGATTAGTTTTAGGGTTCAGTGATTAACTATAAAAAAGAAATGGGTGAGAGGCTATTTCCTCCCTTAATTTGTTTTTCGAAGGGCATTATTATATAAGGCTGTAATCTACACTTAGTGTGCACAACCTGTGAGCTATTTGCCACCAGTTTAACTGGGCAATATTCTTTTTATTACATCTCTCTCTCACACCCCTTTAAAGAAAGCCCTGTATTTTACGTTTCTGGATATCCTAAATATGATATTTTTACTTTAAACGATTTCTGTCCGTGTATTAAAAGTGCTACTATAATGCAAAACTATTGCATAAAATTCAAAGAAATTTTCTATTTAGTATAATCCAGTCTGATGATTAGTGATTATACACTAATACTTATTAGATTTTGGTGGCAATAATGAAGAAAATAACTTCTGCCAGGGAGGAAGATGTACAAGTTGGAAAGTGTACGTCGAACGAGGTAAATGAGTTGCGTTCATACTGTAACTAGTTTTATAAATATTCAGATCTTGCTTCAATTATGCTAAAATGCATGAACATGATATTTGATACGATTATACATATTAAATTCAGTAATACGAAAATAATAAGAATCCATCTTAAATAGGACGTAAGCAACATTATAAAGCTAGAATCATTACCTATCATGGGATATCACTGAATTAATTACGCTATGATTTAGTAGAATAAAGAATACTTTTATTTTTATCCTTAAAGTTTTGAATATGTAAGTCAATTGAAATGACTCGATAAAATTCTCTAACAATTATATAAATTAAATTCCAAACTATTTAGTTGGGTAGATTTGCGCTGTTATATGCGGACAGCTAGACAAACTAGATGACGATTATAAGTGCAACATATATACAAAAATACATTTCCCCATAGGCCATAATGTATTGGAATTATTTTGAATGTCTCTGTATAAATAAACTATGAACGTTACGTACTTTATTTTCACTACCGAACATGGCACAGAAAATTTCAATAACAGATATCAATTACAGAGCAATTCAACTGTATGTATGCAAGTTAGAGTTCAGACATATAGTCGGATAGATAAACCAATTTTTAAGCATATTCAACTATGTTTATATTGGTTTCAGATTTTTTTTTATAATAAAGATACTTTCACTTTCGAAACTAATTCTGAAAGTAGAAGTCCTGTTATTAAAAAACATGCAAATCGAATAAAGGAAAAAAAAGCCATATTAGGTACTAACATAAGTTATCCTATAGAAAAAAGAATTGTTTGAAAATATTTAAATTTAATTCAGAAATTCGAAAATAACCTGCGCATACGTTTAGAATCAGTAAGCAGGTGTTTTCAAGTGAGTGAATAGATCACTTAATTGCACAAAGTATACAAATCAAGTACAGTATCACATTTGTTTTAAAAGATGCTATATTCATATTCAATTTTTTATATGGTCCCTAATTTCTAAAACTAATTCTCCTTCCTCTACCAAGGACATTTAAAAATATTACACTCTTTTGCGACTAAAACTTATCGAATTTTATTTAAATTTTATGAAAATTCAATTTTCTAGGTTATTTAGATCTATTATGAAAGCAAATCTAGCTATATCTATTAAGATACAGAAACAGTATACAAATTAAATTTCATGTTTTAATATGCATATAGTTTTTTGTAAAACAAATATACCATACATAAAATCTGTACTTAAATTTTATAATTTGATTTATGATATGATCTAAAAGATGTATATTTTGAATCACTCCAAATATATCTCTTTGAATAAAGAAGTCCGCAAATATGTCAAGTCTACGGGCTCGTGTGGTGCTTAATCCGCCTCTGGCATATTTATTGAATTTTTCATTATCTAAAAATTATTTTAAAATTTATTTTATTATTTATTTATTTATTTATGATAATTGAATTACATCTTAAATTATAAATGATTTTTTTCTCGTGATAACAATATCATGAATAAATTCATGAGTAACTGAACTTTTAACGCAAGTATTTCCCAACTTTTTTAAATAAATGACACAGTTTTGAGTGTTCTCACATCGTGACGTATTATCATTTGACATACGAAATATTTAATATGTTCCATTAATACATACATAAAATTTTCAGACGGTTCTTGATAATGATATAATGTGTTAAATTTTCTTTCAACTAAAGCATGTTTCAGATTATGCAATAAAAACTGAAATTTAAATGAAATGTTTGAGACGTATGGCATTTCTCAAATAAACCTGACTACTTTGACACATGTTTAGTTCATTTTTGTTCTTAAACGAAGGAAAGGGACAGATACTCTTATTCGGAAACTGTGCAATCGAACAGTTTTCTGTTCTTGGATAAAGGAAGAAGATATTTCAAATAACGTGTCAAAGTAACCGCTTTGAATATGGAAAAAGAAAAAACTGCCGTCATGAGAAAACAGCTGTTTATAAGTCAAGATATAAGTGATTTATCGGAAAACGAAAAATCTTTGCATAACATATGATTGAATAGTTATGTCTGCGAGTATTGTGTTTTTATGTTTTTAAATGAATCCGTTAATGTGCCAGTAATTCTTGTGTTGTATAGAGCAAAGATTTTTTTATGGGGGTAGGGGGCGAAAGAGAAAGGATCCCTTTAATAGCAGTCAAGAAAAAAATTACATCACAGTTGTAATCTAATATAACTGAAAATCTTACAGGATATCTGACATTACTGATCAATTTTTTGAAAACTGACAGCGAATACTGAAAAAACACATATATAAGAATAGAGGATATTTCATAGTTGGAAGAATAAATTGTATATAAGAGTAAAATAAGTAAAAGAATAATTGTATATAAGAATAAAGGATATTTAATTGTCAGAACGTTTCGCATTATTGAAATGTGAAATGGAAAAGATGGAAATTGGCAATTATAAAATAAATTAATACTGATTAAATTAACTTATGATTTTAATACTTTTCGACATAACTGAAGTGAAACATTAACTTCTAAGATGCTTGCTTGATATTTCCTTCCAGGTTGACAGATGGAGGCGGTTCCGAATTTTCTAACGGAAAAAAAAAAAAATTAAACGGGCCAATAAAATATATAGCGGATGCAAAAACGATAAAATATGAACTATTTTTAATGAATATGGCTTTGACGAGAATAAATATAAATGTGCCTCACGAGCCGATTCTTATTTGACAACATCAATACAGAGATGTAAGTTTTACAGGTCGGCATTGATCCGTTACATCGTGTCTAATCCGGGCTTAATATATTTTTAGCAGACTCGTTCCTGGCCGAGATCAGGCTTGCATTGATTTTCTACATATAGTCGAGCCGGACTTAATTGCGCTCATGATGTGTAGGGCAGACAACAACATTTGTAAAAATTTGACTAGCGATAAAGAACGTACGTTAATGTAATATTTGGAAATATACTTCTCAGTGGTTCTTAAATTCATTTCTCAACAGCGCAAAAGTCTAACACTTTTTCTGACTAATTTTTAACTGTAAATATATAAAATCGACAAGCCTAACTTTTGAAAAGGTTTAGAATCGAATAGAGTTTTCTATTTTTGATAAATAAGATACTTGTATATACTTGTTGAGATATAAGAGATTTTTGTCATGTGATTGCAGATTTTTTCTCCCTTCCCATGCTCTCGCTTCCGGAAATTCGATTCTAAACGTTAAGTTTGATAGCATTTTCTTAAACTGCTTGTATAAAAAAATGGATAAAGCCATTCGATTACATAGTTTCTAAATACTGCCACCTGCTAATCTTATGCGTTTCCGAAAAAAAAAAAAAATTGAATTCAGAAATGTATAAAAAAAAGCTCCTTTAGATGTGAGAAAATCTTTAATAAAATGAAATAGAAATATTTTCATAAATCTTCTTTTTATTATGCAGCTTCAAAAATTATGATATTTCTAATTTTCTTTTTCTTTTATTCTAAACCTTATCTTTTTAATGAATCTTTATTTAAATATTGAAAGTCTAAGAATCTAAGTAATCATTAATGTTGCTATTGTGTATTTTCTCTAATATATATATATATATATATATATATATATATATATATATATATACTGTAAAATCATTCCATAAATGCATGCAGTATGCATGCAGAATTCTTTAAAGAAATCTTAATTATATGATAAAAATCTGAATTTTTTCGAAATAGAAATTATGTCGGCAAAATTATGCAAGGGAAAAAATGACTATGCAACGCATGTCGCGCGTCGCGCTTTTTCTACTACTGGGGAGGTTCCCTCATTGGTAAATAAGGAGGAAATTAGCGAGGAAATAACAAAAGTCAACAATTTAAAAAAATAAATACCTGTATTAAAACCTTACTTGTAATTTTTTAATATTTGTTAAAGAGAAATAAAAGATACTTATTAGACCTCATAATTTACTGATTTTCAAACGAGGGAGGGGGGGGGGGAAATTCAAGAATTCTTTTATGAAAATCATATTATCAAAAACTGAATCTTTTTTTTTTTTTTTAGTTTGAACTCCCTTTTTCTAAAAGAAATTTGATTAAAATAAAACAATTCTAAAGCAGAGCGATGGGATTTTGTCCATTTCCTTGAGGAAGCTATAGTAGTTCCTTACATTAATATTAAAGAGCGAAACGCTACTGCGAATATGTCTACAAATTTTACTCATATATAAAAATGGCTATGTTAACGGGGGGAGGGAAATTTCACACTATTCAGCAATATGTTTTTTTCTTCCAGCAATAGCTTTAAATAAATTTGAATCAAAATATTGCTGAATAATAGTTCAGTATATGAAATATTTTTCCAACATTATTTCATTTTTACATTCTATGCAAACATCTGCTTGTATTATTGCATGGCATATTTAGCCCTTTCCTTCACCCTGTACACAGTCCGGAATACCTAATATTAATTCCAAACTTGCAAAAGGCACCAATAATACTTTAAAAATTTGGCTTTTACAGCGAAAGTTAAAATTAATGGATTCTTAGTTTCTCAAAAAGTTGTTTCTAAATTCCTGTGTAAGTCGATAATTTCTCATTTTACTAACAGAATTTTAACTGTGTCGGAAAGGGTTAAAGAAACATTGTAACGTTAGTTGATAAAATGCACAATGTATGTACCGAATTTCATGTTGTAAATTGAGAGGGACATTGCTACACACAAACTTAAAAAACAGAATTTTTATGTTATTGAATGTGTAGAAATATCTGTTTGAGAAACGCCTTCAAAAGTAAAGAAGAAATTACACATCTGGATCATTGGTTTCCAGATGTTCTTAAGAGGCCAGATAAGATCATATTTCTTAAGGGACTGACCATTTAATAAATGAAGTAAACATCAAGGAAAAGAAGGATAGTTTTCGAAGACTTAATCAATCACCCGGAAAAAAATCATTCCCTCTGATAAAAAGATAAAAACGAAGGCAACAAAATGGCGTTAGTTTTACTTTTATCAAAAGCCACAGAAGAGTAATCACTGTGCCCCGCCCTTAATTTGTTAACCTGCCAAAGATGTCATTACGCCAAAATAAGAATAATGCATTTTGGCTATAACAGGAATACACGTCCTCTGATGCCATGACAACGAAGGGAAAATGGAAAGAGGAACATTCGGTCTTGAAAAGCCGTTTTTTCTTGCAGCCGGTATAGTCATGTGTAGAATAATTTTGAACCTGTAAAAATACAGTGTATGGAATGTCCAGCATGTTCTCCTAATTTGAATCCGATCGAACATGTTTGGAACATTCTCGGCTAATGTACTGCAGCGAGACAAAGGCCTTGCAATTATTGAAGAGTGGAACAGCCCCTAAAGCCTTATTAATAACCTCATCACATCCAGGTAAAATAGATGTGAGGCAATCTTAGATGTTTGAGGAGACACCTCACCATAGTAAACATTTTGCATCATTTCTAAACAATGCATTTTTTTGTCTTTACATGTAACCAAATTTTTTATTCAAACCATCTTTTCATGTTCTTTTCACCTTTTCAAAGAAGGAAAACTTCCTTACAATTTTTTTTGCGTCTTTTTCTTTTTTTGATATTGCATATGATATATGTGATGTGTACTCTCCATTTTATGCCCCTGTATAACAGTATTACACGGCTCCCTTCATTTCTTTGCTTGTTTTCTCAATATTTTTAGCAATGTATATCTCTCTAACGGATTTTTTTTTTGAGTTGGACCTTATTATAATATAGGTATACTAAAATATAGGTTGATTCTCAATCTGGCAATATTTTTATAAAGCTAAAAATTTTGTATTTCTTTAAAACGTCAATTTTAACGCATTCCTAAGAAGTTCTCAAAAAACTAATTTTCAAAGTTTGAAAAAGAAAATTCATGAAAAACTTTCACGAGTTGTAATTATAACATATAGATATTATTATTATTTAAATGTGATAATACAAAAGGATGGGGCAAAAGTCCTTCATACATTTAAAATTCAATGAAAAATAAAGTAATTGACGTTAAAAGAAAATCCAAACTGTTTAATTTCTGATTTATTTTTAAATTCATTTTTACTCTGAAACGCATGGATTCTCTTATTTAGAAACCGGATAATGTGCCGTGCTTATCGATTTTTTTGATAAATGCATAAATTTCGTAAAAAATGCTGCCAAAGTTGGCGTTTTTAATCGAATTCTCCAAAGCGGGAGATCTGGGAACGAAAAATATGGTCATGCTGAGTAAAAAATTGTTTTTAAATCTAATTCTAATTAATTGAGCGAAAAATGAAATCACAAAGCATCTTATTTCTTTATTTCTATATATATTAGCTTTATATCTCTTTAAAAATCATCTCAGCAAGTTTCGTGTTTCTACTTTTAAAATTGAGTCTGTAAATGTAACAGAAAATTTTGAGCTGTTAAGGGTGAAAAAATATTTTTTCGAATACACCCTTAGATAGAAAGAATGCGCAATTCCTCGGCTTTGGTGGAAAATTTTGTTAAATGCGTGTATGTGTTCGCATTTGTGCATGTATGTGTATGCATTTCTTCATGTTCGTCAGCTTGTTTGTCCTACATGTGCATCAACGGCAGAGAAAGTATATATATGTGCAAACATTTAGTGTACCGTAAGTATTGCAATAAGATATTAAATATCATGTCAGCTTTTTTTCAGAATTTTTCCATAAAACCAATATCAGCTGTGCTATATCTAATATCAATAACAGTATGACATCTCAAAGGAAGTATGATTGTTTCTTAGTCATTTATTGTGATAGATATCTGTAAGAACTATTCTATTTAATAAATGGGAATATATACGAATTAATAAAGATATAATGTTACATGGAGCGATTCGGCCATGATTTTACAATGTCAATCTGGAAATTCTGTCAATTCAGCTTCCGAAAGCAAGTGTTTACTTAAATTAATGTTTGAACTTTTGTA
>CAXHSM010000269.1:0-35057 GCA_964019185.1 Maratus speculifer | reverse complement strand
GTATATGTTGCAGCCAGTACCCGAAATTGGCCAATTCCCGAAGTGGCCAGCAACATTAAAAAATGACTGGCCAATTCTAGAATTGGCCAGCCAATTCGCGAACTGGCCAGATGCATTTGGCCAATTTGCGAACTGGCCAGATGCGATTGGCCAATTCGCGAAATAGATATAAGCACTCGGCTTAATCCTTTCTAACATAGTTGAAAGAGTCTATTAATTCAATAGTCTAGCCGTCAGCCTGTCCGTGATCTAACTCGAGTAAAGTTTCCGGTTAACTTGTAATTGTCATCGTGTTTGGTTTATCAATTAATTTCGATATTGAAAGGGAATTGTGTACTATTTTTGGTTAATTTAGTTAGGTACACAAAAATATTTCGTTTCAATATAATCAATAGGAATCTATTTTACTGTACATTTTAATGTTACATTATCTTAATTACAAAAAAATTGGTACCTATGCATCATAGTTCGGATGTTGGCCAAGGCTTCCCGGCCAGTTCGCGAATTGGCCAGCCAAAACCCGAAATACGCTATTCATTTCATGTATTTCGGGTTTTGGCCGAGAAGCTTGGCCAGTTCGGGTATTGGCCGGCCAGTTCTAGAATTGGCCAGGCTCCGGGTATTGGCCGCAACATATACATATACATATATTTATTGCAACATAACTAACCACACATATATTCTAATGTACGAAGTAACAACGATCTGACGTAACAGCTGTGTTCAAAAATCCTAAGTTAAACTGACATTTTGCCAGTCTATGAATTTTAAAATTCTTTGGGCAAAAAAACAGTCACTTCTGAAATGTCAAAATCTCAAATTGGTTTCTTTCATAAAGTAAAAAGAAATTAATAGAGTGGAAGTATTATGTCAGGAGGTGATGTTAAAAATGTAACCCTACATTAAGTCCAATTAAGTATCAACAAAAGCACGTGCTTTGACACGCCTATCAATTAAAACAGGTTTAAACCCGTATTTTTTTGCTGTTGTTCCTTAAAAAGAAATAATCTATCGCTTCACCGGTTATTATTGCTCATTTTCCAATTTCCTTCATTTTAAAAGCGAACTTTTATTTTAATAAATTATAATAGAACAAAGACAATTTTAAAAATTTGCTATTTCCTCTTAAAATATGCTTCAATTGTAATTCATTTCTTTCAATTCGTTTCATAATAAAAAATCCCTTCCACGTCCTTTTGTTTGGCACATTAAAATTTGAGCGATAAATGGTTTCATATTGCAAACCCTTTTTGAGGCTTATTTCATCTCCACTTATCTGATTCCTCCATAGGTTTCTTTAATTCTGTCTCAGCTTTCTTATTACTTCTGCGAAAATTTTTACACAACACAAACACCGTAAACAAACGAAAGAGAAAAAAATTGGGAAAAAGATGTTTTTTTTATGAGAGTGACCTCTCGATTTTAATTAATTACTCAGTTAGTAATTGGGATTTCGAAATTCTGAAGCTCAGGTGCATCAGGAGAGATTTGGGGCTACTCTCAAAAAATTTTCGAGTTTCGTATATGCTGTAGATTTTGCTAGCCATCGCAGACATACACACATACACATAGACAGAGCGTTTTGTTCTTTTATTAGTATAGATAGATTATATAAACCTGTATTTTCTATCAAAATTACTTCTTGCGTGAATTCTGGGACACCCATTATATGTTAATTTGTGACACGGCAGTTTACAAATCACAGCATAATTCTAGCATCAGACCGAATTGTTATGAGAACGAGGTGGAACCCGTCGAAATTCGACGAAAGAAAATCTTTGAAAAAGAACTGTTTTATTTATCATATAATATTATAAAGCAGAAGTTCTGAAACTTCCAAACGGGTGTTTTCAAAAACTACCCGATGGATTTTTTTGCCGATTGTATCATTCGATAGGAAATATTTTCCCGAAGGTTTATAATTCAAATTTATAGTGATAACTCTGATTTTTCGTAATAAATTTCGTATTTTTCGGTTATTTTTGACAAAAGGGTTGCCAGTAGCTGTTTTTGGCGAAAATTATAATTGTTAAAAGAATTAAAATGGCTATATCTGTTAGAAACGTTACAAATATCTTGCAAATAATAGCAGAAAATAACTACTGATAATATTAATAATAATAAAGAAAGACCGCTTAAATGAGGCGTAATATTATAAAAATATATTTATCTTGAAAATGAAAAAAATATTTCGAATGCTTAAAAAATAAATTAACGCGAAATATAACAATTGGTTCAACTTTTGGCGACTTATCCCTGGTGTTAGAATAAAAACATGAATTTTAGAAATTGATTAAATGAATTTTGAAAGATAGTTATTTTCCTTTTTATTATTTTCTTTCTCTCTTTTTTCAAATTTCCGTATAATATAACTACAGCAGAAAAAAGCAGATCTGATTGTAAAAGACACTGTAAATTGTGAGTTACTATTCGTTTCTATACCATTTTCATCTTGCTTTTGTCGCCAAAGAATGTATTTTTAAGCCGAAAATGCACTACTGACTTAATGCCTGACTTAGGTTCTTAATGGTCGCAATAATGTTTTTTTTTTTTTTTTTTTTTTTTCAAATGAAGATAGAGTATATTTTAATATTCAATCGTAAATTATATAGATATGAGTATAACTCTTTTATTTCTTTTTGCAAATGTTTTCATTGTTAATTTAATTTTTCTTGCGCCATTTCGTCAATTTCACTTACAGGAAAAATTTCAGTTTTAAAAATTAAAAACTGAAGAAGGAAAGATTACCCCATCGATTAAAAATCTACCCCCAAATTCCAAGATTAAATGTCAATAATGGATGATCGTAAATGTCACATTCACTTGACATTAAGCATAATATAAATACCAATCAAGTGATTTTTAATTCGACATTTTATTTCTACTTTTATATATGTTCTGCTAATTTGTTTTTCGTTATTTAAATGAAAATTTATGCTAATCTATATAATCTGGCTAATAGTTTGGCGATTTGTATAATTTGGCGAAATTGGTCGACTGTATAACCAAGTAGTACTGAAGGAAAAATTTTGCAATTCAAAGTAAATTTATGCAATTATGCGTTATTACTATAGATAAATTCAACATTTTGAAATAAAAAATTCCTGCTGAATAAAATCTACAAGTCTTTTTTAATTGACCATTTCCTCTTCAATATTTCTTCAATCAAACTTTCGCTATTCTCTTTCGCGCAGACTAACAAAAATGTATTTTAAATATTTTATTAGATAAAACGTAAATAACATTTTTCTATTTTAAAAAAAAATATTTTTTAAATCTAATTCTACCATTATGTGTCTTACAGGACAAAATAGCAGAATTACTTTTCAAAATGGTTTTATCTGTTAATTGTATGTTATTTGTTTATTTGGGTGTTTGAATTTACTTTTGTCATCAAACAATACGATTTTATACCAAGAAAGCATAAGCCGGAGCGATGTTCACAATTGCTAAATTCTCTCACTCTCTTTTAAATGTGTAAGAGCATTTTTAGAATATTTTTTTTATGTTTATTTGTAAATATATAAATAGCAGTTATAGCCAAAAAAAAAAAAAAAAGATGCGTATAAAGTTTAAATTTTAGTATAAATGTCTTCCTCATCCAAACTATAAAATAATTTAATTGCAACTTTTTAAAGTTTTGTCGCAGATGTCATATATGCACCACATTCACACGATTGCAACAAAGTGGCGATTTTATGCCACACATGGTAAACCGACTATGGTTGTTTATTTATTAATAAACTACAGTAGCCCCTCGTTATATCGCGCTTTTCGGGCGACAAGAAAAATGCGCGATATATCCGAATGCGCGATATATCCGGGGGAGCGGGTGATTTAGTACAAATTTTACATCTTTTACGAGCATAAGTCTTAAAAATAAAATTAGTAATTTACGTACAGTAATAAAAATAGTAAGTAGAGTAATAGTAAGTAAAATAAAGCAAGTAAAAAATATCTTATAATGAAGACAGAGAAATTCCATTTACCATTTAAAAATAAGAAATTACATTATGGCACAGCCAATGGGATGCGATTTATCCATCTGCTTTCTTTTCACCCTCTACCTCTTCCCCCCCCTACCCCTGTCTCTTATTATTTCATTTCAGGCTTTTTTCCACTTTGAATGATTTATTATTTAGCACGTTAAATTATTTTTCGTAGCAGAATTTTCGAAGCAAAGAAAGAAAAAAAAAGTTGGGAGACATAGAACATGCGCGATATATCCGAATGCGCGAGATATCGAGGCGCGATATAACGAGGGGGTACTGTATTTATTAACTTTCATTTTGTTTTTTAAAATAATATAAATCATTTTGTTCTATAGCTATTAATTAAACTTTTTTATTTATTATTATTTTTTCAAATAATATAAAATAATTAAAAAATATTTATGAAATTGGTAATTAAAAACAAAGTTCTCCAAATTGGCGCCAGAAAAAAATTGCGCCAATGTGGTGCATACATGACATCTGTGTCAAAGTTTTTTCTTATACATAAGTAGGGAAAATGCAGTATAAATACCGATTAAAGTTTTTCCAAATGGAAATTTTGTCACGGATTTGGTCATATACTCATCGGGGTATCTCACTGGCGCCAAAATGGCATTATTTGCCTCATATGGTAACCCAGCTATAGTTGTTTATCTGATGATAAGTTGTTTATTTACTTTCATTTTTTTCTTTTTTGAAATGATATTTGTTGTTTTGTTCTACAGTTACTTTTTATTCATCGTTAATTGCTGTTTAAAATGATAGAAAATAATAAAATATACATAAATTTCTTTGGTATTCTAAAACGAGAGTTTTGCCACATTGTAGTTGCAAGATAATCGTGCTAAACCTATTGCGTATATGATGTCTGTGTAGGAATCTTTTGTGAAATATCAAAAGCGTAAATTGGCTACTACTTGATTATCACGTCAACCAATTTCGCCAAATCGTTCGCCAAATTATACAAATTTACATAATTTTATCTTAAATAACTAAAGAGAAAATGCTTAAATACGAAAGAGCAAATAATTTTGTTTTCATTTTTCAGGAGGAAATTTTGCAATAATAAAGTAATTGTTGTAGTGAGAATTTTAATGGTTTTTTTTTTTTTTTTTTTTTTTTTTTTTTTTTTATCTCTGGCAACTTGCTGTAACGAAAAATGTTTATTATTTTTTTCCTGCTATTATTTTGTAAGAGCTGGTTTTGTGAAAGCCATGTTAAGATGGTATTCAAATTTTTGAACCCTTCCCAATTACCACCCTCTTGATCCGATTTTGCTCATTTGCAATTCCCACTGAGATATTAACCATCTCAATGTACTTGACGAGTTTGAAGATGATTCTTGCATAATTGTGCCTTTTATCGCGCGGACAAAATTTAATATTTATATAAACTTTTTAGGTGAGAGTAGCTTTGGGTTCCTGGCTTCACATAATGAAAAGCTGTGAAGAAATTTTTCAGAAGTTGTAACCATGGTAACGACTGTAATAATTAATATTTCTTCATATAAGGGAAAATTCTAAATCCTGTTGCCATAATGGTCTCATTTCGCTTCCAAATGTGCACTGTTAGTAATAAACTAAAATAGTTACTTCTAAATAGCTGGTTTTTGCGCAACGTTTAAGATAATTTAATATCACAATGGTGTCTATAAATCGTTTTCAGCAATGAGCAAGGTGCTGCTGGAGGTCCAAATTATTTAAAATACAAATTTAAATTCACCAGTTCGTTTCATCCACGGTTGATTTTGAAATATTGACCAGCGCAGCGGGCATAGCTAGCTAGTTTATAATAAATCTACAAAATTAGTAAATACATCTTACACATTGGTCAGTCAAATTCTCAAGCAAATATTATTTTATACAAAAATTTTCAAAATACTGTAAAACTCAATTATTCAAATTATTAAAAGAAATAAAACCGAAATTCACCGGAATTCTCCCCCTTATTTTTTTTTCAATCTTGAGAGAAAATGGGGTGATTTTGTTGCCATAGTTACAAAAGTGGTACTAAAAATTATAAAAAAAAGGAATATATCAAAAATAAATTGAGATACAGCTTTGAAACAAATTGCATTTAAAAGTACATTTTTTTCTCTGTACGACGATGCAAAATTTTTAAATGTACTATGTTTAGAAGCTTAAAATTTGCGGTACCGAAAATTGCAAAATTGAAATTGCATGAAAAAGTGTTGCGCATTTTTTTTTTTTTTTTTCAATTTTAAGAGAAAATGGAGTGACTCTGTTGCCAAAATTACAAAATTGGTACTAAAAATTTAAAAAATATATATGTCTCAAAAATAAATTGAGATACAGCTTTGAAACAAATTGCATTTAAAAGTACACTTTTTTCTCTATACAACTGCGTAAAAATTTTAAATTTACGATGTTTAGAAGTGTAAAATTTGCAGTACCGAAAATTTCAAAACCGAAATTGCAGGGAAAGTGTGGCCATTCGCAAAATGACGTATGCGTTACGCACAGATACGTTTGACCTTTATAATATAGATACTAGCGGACCCGACAGACGTTGTCCTGTCACCGACAGACGTTGTCCTTCCTGGCACCGACACCAGAAAATCAAAAAAATGTACTTAAATATAGTGATACGCACGATAAACACTACGCTCTTAATTTAATTTCTTATTACAATTATGTAAGGAAATTATTTTTCACTCTTCAGTATTTTTTGAAGTCGGTTCAATTTTTGATAAAAAAGTTTATTTTTCTCTTTTTTGTTAAAAGTTAACGATTTTCTGAAGTCAGTTAATCAAAATTATAATACAGGCTATATTACTGTAAAGCACACACTTGTGACAGGAGCGGGGTTCGAACACGCGATCTCTTTCTTCGAGAAGTTGAGCTTAAATCTGGCGCCTTTGACCGCTCGGACATTCCGTCCGTACGCTATTTATCGAAATTATTCAACACTTTTAATTAACAAAAAAATCACTAACTATTAGGTTTGGCCTAATTACTAAAAAAGTACTGAATCAATTTCGACGAAATGTGAATCTAAACCATTCTCGAATCTACCAGAACGCACACACAAAATTTCATCAAAATCGGTCCAGTCGTTTAGGAGGAGTTCAATTACATACACACGCACAGAAGATTTTTATATATAAAGATGAGCATTGAAAATTTCAGGTTTTTGCGCCGAAGACATCGCCAAATTAGGAAAATGTGAATTATCTCACGAACTACTGGACTTAAACAAATTTGCTTAGTACCGTTCGATTCAGCATGAACAAATACACTAAAATATGCTATCAGATGAAAAATAACTACAAAAGCCGATTTTTAAGGAATTTTTTAAAAGTTCGTTCTTTTATATACTCATCGTAGGGGTGCAATTTTCGAAAACCCATTTTTAGCGGCACTCGATGTTATAAGAAGTATTTTTACCCCAATTTTCAAGATTATAGGTTCGGTAGATTTTTTTGTGCTGTGATTAATACGAAATCCAAACTTTCTTTTTATATATATAGATAAGGATTGAAAATTTCAGGTTTTTTGCACCGAAGACGCCGCCAAATCAGGAAAATGTGAAGTATCTCGCGAACTACTGAACTTAAAAGAATTTGCTTGGTACCATTCGATTCAGCATGAAAAAATACACTAAAATATGCTATCAGATGAAAAATAACTACAGAAGCCGATTTTTAAGGAATTTTTTAAAAGTTTGTTCTTTTTTCTACTCATCGTAGGGGTGGAATTTTCGAAAATCCATTTTTAGCGGCACTCGATGTTATAAGAAGTATTTTTACCCCAATTTTCAAGATTTTTGGTATGGTAGATTTTTTTGTGCTATGATTAATACGAAATCCTGACTTTCATTAATATATATAGCACTTTTAATTAGCGAAAAATCACTAACTATTAGTTTTTGCCTAATTACTAAAAAAATACTGAATCAATTTCGACGAAATGTGAATCTAAACCATTCTCGAATCTACCGGAACGCACACACAAAATTTCATCAAAATCGGCCCAGTCGTTTAGGAGGAGTTCAATTACATACACACGCACAGAAGATTTTTATATATAAAGATGAGCATTGAAAATTTCAGGTTTTTGCGCCGAAGACATCGCCAAATTAGGAAAATGTAAATTATCTCACGAACTACTGGACTTAAAAGAATTTGCTTGGTACCATTCGATTCAGCATGAAAAAATATACTAAAATATGCTATCAGATGAAAAATAACTACAGAAGCCGATTTTTAAGGAATTTTTTAAAAGTTTGTTCTTTTTTCTACTCATCGTAGGGGTGGAATTTTCGAAAATCCATTTTTAGCGGCACTCGATGTTATAAGAAGTATTTTTACCCCAATTTTCAAGATTTTTGGTATGGTAGATTTTTTTGTGCTATGATTAATACGAAATCCTGACTTTCATTAATATATATAGCACTTTTAATTAGCGAAAAATCACTAACTATTAGTTTTTGCCTAATTACTAAAAAAGTACTGAATCAATTTCGACGAAATGTGAATCTAAACCATTCTCGAATCTACCGGAACGCACACACAAAATTTCATCAAAATCGGCCCAGTCGTTTAGGAGGAGTTCAATTACATACACACGCACAGAAGATTTTTATATATAAAGATAAGGATTGAAAATTTCAGGTTTTTTGCATCGAAGACGCCGCCAAATCAGGAAAATGTGAAGTATCTCGCGAACTACTGAACTTAAAAGAATTTGCTTGGTACCATTCGATTCAGCATGAAAAAATACACTAAAATATGCTATCAGATGAAAAATAACTACAGAAGCCGATTTTTAAGGAATTTTTTAAAAGTTTGTTCTTTTTTCTACTCATCGTAGGGGTGGAATTTTCGAAAATCCATTTTTAGCGGCACTCGATGTTATAAGAAGTATTTTTACCCCAATTTTCAAGATTTTTGGTATGGTAGATTTTTTTGTGCTATGATTAATACGAAATCCTGACTTTCATTAATATATATAGCACTTTTAATTAGCGAAAAATCACTAACTATTAGTTTTTGCCTAATTACTAAAAAAGTACTGAATCAATTTCGACGAAATGTGAATCTAAACCATTCTCGAATCTACCGGAACGCACACACAAAATTTCATCAAAATCGGCCCAGTCGTTTAGGAGGAGTTCAATTACATACACACGCACAGAAGATTTTTATATATAAAGATGAGCATTGAAAATTTCAGGTTTTTGCGCCGAAGACATCGCCAAATTAGGAAAATGTAAATTATCTCACGAACTACTGGACTTAAAAGAATTTGCTTGGTACCATTCGATTCAGCATGAAAAAATATACTAAAATATGCTATCAGATGAAAAATAACTACAGAAGCCGATTTTTAAGGAATTTTTTAAAAGTTTGTTCTTTTTTCTACTCATCGTAGGGGTGGAATTTTCGAAAATCCATTTTTAGCGGCACTCGATGTTATAAGAAGTATTTTTACCCCAATTTTCAAGATTTTTGGTATGGTAGATTTTTTTGTGCTATGATTAATACGAAATCCTGACTTTCATTAATATATATAGCACTTTTAATTAGCGAAAAATCACTAACTATTAGTTTTTGCCTAATTACTAAAAAAGTACTGAATCAATTTCGACGAAATGTGAATCTAAACCATTCTCGAATCTACCGGAACGCACACACAAAATTTCATCAAAATCGGCCCAGTCGTTTAGGAGGAGTTCAATTACATACACACGCACAGAAGATTTTTATATATAAAGACTAGCGGACCCGACAGACGTTGTCCTGTCACCGACAGACGTTGTCCTTCTTGGCACCAACTCCAGAAAATCAAATAAATGTACGTAAATATGGTAATATGCACGATAAACACTACACTCTTAATTTAATTTCTTATTACAATTATGTAAGGAAATTATTTTTCACTCTTCAGTATATTTTGAAGTTGGTTCAATTTTTCATAGAAAAGTTAATTTTTCTTTTTTTAGTTAAAAGTTAACGATTTTCTGAAGTCGGTTAATCAAAATTATAATACAGGAAATATTATTGTAAAGCATACACGTTTGTCAGGAGTGGGGTTCGAACACGCGATCTCTTTCTTAAAGAAGCTGAGCTTAAATTTGGCGCCTTAGACCGCTCGGACATTCCGTCCGCAGTCTATTCATCGAACTTATTCTAGCGAAAAATCACTAACTATTAGTTTTTGCTTAATTACTAAAAAAGTACTGAATCGATTTCGATGAAATGTGATTCTAAACCATTCTCGAATCCACTGGAACGCACACACAAAATTTCATTAAAACGGTCCAATCGTTTAGGAGGAGTTCAGTGACATACGCACAAAAGATTGATATATATAAAGATGATTTATTTTGTACTTTTTATTTGGATTTTTTATTAATATTCTACTAATTAATTGTTTCTTTTCTGATTTCAAATAAAAATTATGTCAATATATAAAATTTGGCTATTAGTATGGCGATTTGTACAATTTGGCGAAATTGGTCGACGGAACCAAAATACCTAAGTATTTATAAATGTATGGTTGCATATTATAATTAACTTGATTATCCCATCTATCAATTTTGCCAAATTGTACAAATCACCAATCTCATAGCCAAATTATTCATATTCACATAAATTTCATTTTAAATAATGAAAAAACAAACAAATAGAAAAAATATTGATAAAAATACAAATAAAAAGCCGAAATAAAAATCACTTAATGACGTTTTAAACAGGTGTATAATATTTAATGTCATTGGATGCGACATTTACGATCATCCATTATTGGCATTTAATCTTATAATTTGGCGATGTTTTTTTTTTTTTTTTTTTTTTTTTTTTTTGCGCTTTACAAATGAGGAAGAATTCAATAACCTGTTTTTTTTCCCGTCAACCATAAAATGATCGCCAAACTATAAGATTAAATGACAATAATGGATGATCGTGAATGTCAGATTCAATTAGTATGGCGATTTGTACAATTTGGCGGAATTGGTCGACGGAACCTAAATACCTAAGTATTTATAAATGTATGGTTGCATATTATAATTAACTTGATTATCCCATCTATCAATTTTGCCAAATTGTAATTTGGCGATGGTTTTTTTTTTTTTTTTTTTGCGCTTTACAAATGGGGAAGAATTCCATGACCTTATTTTTTTGCATTAAATGAAAGATATTTTGATTTAATATAAGGGTAGAATTTATTAAAAGCCTTTTACAAAAAAGTCAATGACCAAATCCTAAGACCTGGAGACCAGACTGGTCGCCAGGGCGGAGTTCTGACCGAATTTCGATGACATGTGAATATAAACCATTCTCGAATCCACCGCAACACGCACGAAAAATTTCATTAAAATCGGTCCAGTCGTTTAGGAGGAGTTCAGTTACATACACACGCACAGAAGATTTTTATATATAAAGATGAGCATTGAAAATTTCAGGTTTTTGCGCCGAAGACATTGCCAAATCAGGAAAATGGGAATTATCTCACGAACTACTGGATTTAAACGAATTTGCTTAGTACCATTCGATTCAGAATGAAAAAATGCACTAAAATATGTTATCAGTTGAAAAATAACTACAAAAGCTTATTTTTAAGGAATTTTTTAAAAGTTCGTTCTTTTTTCTACTCATCTTAGGGGAGGAATTTTCGAAAATCCATTTTTAGCGGCACTCGATGTTATAAGAAGTATTTTTACCCCAATTTTCAAGATTTTTGGTATGGTAGATTTTTTTGTGCTATGATTAATACGAAATCCTGACTTTCATTAATATATATAGCACTTTTAATTAGCGAAAAATCACTAACTATTAGTTTTTGCCTAATTACTAAAAAAGTACTGAATCAATTTCGACGAAATGTGAATCTAAACCATTCTCGAATCTACCGGAACGCACACACAAAATTTCATCAAAATCGGCCCAGTCGTTTAGGAGGAGTTCAATTACATACACACGCACAGAAGATTTTTATATATAAAGACTAGCGGACCCGACAGACGTTGTCCTGTCACCGACAGACGTTGTCCTTCTTGGCACCAACTCCAGAAAATCAAATAAATGTACGTAAATATGGTAATATGCACGATAAACACTACACTCTTAATTTAATTTCTTATTACAATTATGTAAGGAAATTATTTTTCACTCTTCAGTATATTTTGAAGTTGGTTCAATTTTTCATAGAAAAGTTAATTTTTCTTTTTTTAGTTAAAAGTTAACGATTTTCTGAAGTCGGTTAATCAAAATTATAATACAGGAAATATTATTGTAAAGCATACACGTTTGTCAGGAGTGGGGTTCGAACACGCGATCTCTTTCTTAAAGAAGCTGAGCTTAAATTTGGCGCCTTAGACCGCTCCAGAGGCGTAGCTACAGATATTTTTTGGGGGGGGAGAATTTAAAAATTTCCCAACTTGAAAAATATTGTTCTAATTTCCAATTAAAATTATACAATGCAATGTGCTTATAATGATAACAATACTTATGCATTAAAAATAATTTCTTTTCCAAAAAAAAAAAAAAAAACTAGATTTATTGCTATTTTTTCAGCATGAAAATAAAGATCAGAAGAAAAAGAGATAAAGATTATACTTTTACCACAAAGGTTAAAGAAACAATTTCAAATAATGCAATAAATGTAAGATTCAAAGTTAGAGACATTGCATACATTCAAAAAAAAATTATATAAATATATGAAATATGAAACAAAAAATGTTACATAAAGAAAAATTGTAACGATTGCTAATGAACACTTACATTGTAATTTTTTTCATTTAACACTGATCCTTCTGTTCTTCAAAGAAGCCCACCTAATGATCACATCGTCCAGTTTAAGTAAGTCCGCTATTTTATTTTCACATTTCAAAAGCATTAAGCTATCCAGTCTGTCATCGCTCATGGTAGCTCGTAATTCATTTTTTATAATTTTTAGCTGACTAAATGTCCTTTCATTTGACGCAACACCATAAGCTGCTGTGAATGTTAAAATGCACAGTTTGAAGGCTTGACCTAAATAATTTTTGAATTTTTTGGCATGAACGAAAAGTCCGTTAAGAGAGTCAACATTATTGTTTGAACACAAGTCAAAAAGTATTTCCATTTGACTCTGCAAGTCGTGTATGTCAGGTTTATCAGATCCAGGAGGAAACATGTTAATAACTTTTTCTAGATTACTTATGCTCAAATTTGCTTTGGTGAATGGTAGCTTAAAAATCGAATGTATCGGTTCAATAGTATCTTTGATATATAAAACATTGTCATTGAAACCCATTATTAATGTGTCCAAAACTTCTTTGAATTCTTTCCTGTAAAAAGTATTTAAATCTATGTCCATTGCTGTTCTATTGTTTTCATCAATTTTTTTAGGTGGAACCCTTTTTCTATGGTGTTTTCGGAAGTCTGATTCAACATCTATCCCCATTTTTTCAGCGAATACAATTGAACTTTTTATAAGATTATTCATTCCAGTGGAATCATCACTAATTGCTTGTAAGCTTTGGACAGTACTTTTTATTATCGCAATGCAGTCAATGACGTTAAAATCAGGTGTCTCCAGAATTTCAGTTAAAATTTTTATTTTGCTTAAGATGTTTTTCATGAAAAAAAATGATGCAATAAAATCAAAAGTTTTCATTTTTTTATAAATTCCAAATGCTTTTGTTCTAGTAGAGGAATCAAAAGTCTTTTCATTGAAAATATTTTCTAATAGTTCTATTACCATTTCAAACGATTGAGTTAAGGCTTTGACCGATTCAGCTCTTGCGGTCCATCTGGTTTTTGATAGATTTTTAAGTTGAATTACTTTATCAATGTTCTCTACACTTGACTGATAATGCTTAAATCTTTTTGTACTTGATGTGAAAAAGACATAGAGCTCTTCAAGGATGTTAAACAAATCTTGAATTAATATGCTAACATTGCAAGCATGTTCTAGAGCAGTATTAGTGCGGTGATCTTGACAAGGTATGTAAGGAACACTGTGACCGACAATCTCAGATATATGTTTTTGTACACCATTGAACCTCCCGGACATATTTTGAGCAAAATCATAAGACTGGAATGCAAGCTTCGAATAATCAATTTCTATTTCATTTAAGCACTGTAAAATTAAATCTGCCATTCCCTTTCCAGTTTTGTCACTACATTCAATTGTTTTGACCAATCTTTCCCTAATTTCACCTTCATTACTTACACTTCGGATAACAATAGACATTATATCTTTGTGTGACAGATCTGGAGTTGTGTCGGCCAAAACTGCAAAACATAAACTATTTTTTATTTCAGAAGTGATTACCTGACGAATTTCAGATGCTATTAAATTTATCATTTCATTTTGAGATTCTGGACTCATATATGTAACATGATATGGTCTCAATTTTTTATCTTCAAACCAACATTTCATTGTAGTATTGTGCCTTGAGATAAGCTGTATCACTTCGCAAAAATTTCCTTTATTAATATCATCGGTGTTTGACTCTCGAAATGCTAATCCTTGCTTTCCGAATGTTTTACAAGTATCCATTAAAATTTTGATAACTTCTCTGTTGTGCATTCGAACTTTTTCTTCCTGAATTAAAACTTGTCTTTTTGATTTGTCAATTAAGACATCAATATGTTTTTTCTTTACAAGAAAATTACAAAAATCATATAGAGCAGACTTATGAGCTTGAGATGAGAAATGTTGTTGGAGCTTCCCTAATTTATCTTTTCCGCAACTTTTCATTTTACCCCATACTTTTACTCCGGTTGAAGTCCAAGCATCTTCTCTTTTTTCACGACCTATACCAACAGGAAAAAGACAACATACAAAGCAAAAAGCAGCATGCTTTGCTGTACTGTACTCTAAATATTCAAATTCTGTATACCAGTGGGGATTAAACCGGTTTTTTCCATCAGAAGGAAAACATGCTAATTTAGGTTGATGTGGACCTAACTGAATTAAATAATTTTTCTGATTTTCATTTAAAGTATCTGGACGTAGACCAGGATCATGATTTACTATTTCAGAGGCACTTCCACTGTCTTCAATTGAAAATTCTAACTCATTATTCAGTTTATTCAATACTCTGCACCCCTCTTCAAGAACTATATCACAGGTTTCTTTAATTGAAGAGATAAAGTTAACAATCTCAGTTATTGCCAATTTCTCGTTAACTATGTCAGATTCATTATATTGAGAAAAAATAGTTTTGCTCTCAGTTAATTTTTCGAGAATAAAAGAAAATTTTCCCATAAAAGACACCCAGTCCGACTTATTTTCATTTTCTTCTTTAGTTTGGTTTTCATTTGTGAAGCTTGCAGTCTCGTTTTGAAATTCATTATCCATTTCAGATTGGTTTTGAGTTTTGTAATTCGTAGCCTCATGTAGAAATTCACTTTCTTTTGAAAAATCCAAATTACACTGTTGAAGAAGTTGATCTTCGCTCTCGGTGTTGTTTATAGGAAAAGAAAAATCTTTTATTTCTTCAGACTTTTTATTTAAGTTCAACACATCAGTATTACAACTTATGCTGATTATTTCTTCATTTGACGGACTGCTGACATATCCATATATTTGTTCCGATTTCACATCGTCCACTTTTTTCCTTTTACGTACTGAAGCATCGAATGGATTTTTAGGGGCTCCAATTTCCTGCACAGAAACTCTATTCCCATTATGATTGTTTTTTTCATGCTGAGATTTATAGTCATTATTAAATACTGCTTTACAATTACAACATTGAACTTTATATCGCTTTGGTTTCATATTTTATAAACCGGTAAAAATATAGCAGTTTTTTTATCCGCACACAAACAAAGTAAAAAGGAACACATTTATCAGAATCAATAATTTTTTGAAATCACATTTGCTTTTATGATTATTTTTTCTTGACGACAAAGGGTTACCAGTATTTTTTCTGGCGAAAACTCATTGGATATTGTTGCCCAGTTACGTAATATAGCAGGTGTAGCTACTATTATAGAAATTAGGACTCCAGCTTTTCTTTTTTTTTTTTTTTCTTTTGGCGCCTGAATAAATATTTTTAATATTTTTTTTTTTTCAAAGTTACTTATTCCAAGTTCTTTTAATACTATTTGAGATTAGCATAAAACGGAAATACAAATTGCATTTTTGTTTTACAATATTAGAATAGATTGCTATTTTGAAATAAAATTTACAGATTTTTAAGCTTAGATTGACTCGACGACTAATGCCGTTGTATAAATTCTCCGGCGACGCGACGACGACGGGTTAAATATGAAAAGATGTGAATATTTTCTTGTTTTATTTTCATTTTGACAGTAGAATATGTTATAATTGGAATTATTAATTTTATTTTTAAAGATCTATTGCGATTTCTTTTCTTTCGTCAACCATCATTAGTTTAAAAATTCCCTTTTTTGTTTACTGTCTTTGCTATACATGTCTTTTCCGGCTGGAATTTCCAGATCAGAGCACGGTCCCGACTACATATAAGCTATTTTGGCCCAGCACGGCCCGATTTGAAAATTAAAACTTTGGCTCGAGCCGGATCTATATTTTCACAGTTCAGGGGCCGGCCTGAACAAAAATCTTTGAAAACAGGAACAGCTTGCGTAAAAAACAATTAAACCAGGCCCGATCCGGCCCAATTTGATAGCTACAAAAAATTCGGATTTTTCTTAACGTACAATTAAGATTTTTCTAAAGAATGCTGATAAAAAAGAATCTAAAATAATTATTTTCTTGCGCATTTCTCAATTCACTTTTGTTCGGAAACGCATAAAATTGGCAGATGTTCTTATTTAGAAAAAATGTTATCGAATGGCGCTTTCTTTTTTCTTGGAATGAAAGCAACATATATTTCAGAAAAGGCTGTCAAATATTAGTTTTTGATTCGATTTTCAAAACGTCATAGCAAGTAAAGAAGAGAAAAATGTCGTTGTGTGACAATAATCGCCTGTAATTGGATAAGTAATTTATTTATCGAAAAATGGAAAACGCTATTCAATTCGAAATCGTTTCAATCCAATCACTTCAGGCCTGTCAATGTTATGCATTTTCTTTTAAAAATGAGTCAGAAAATGTTTCAGAAAGTTTTGTGTTATTCAACAGGGAATTTGAGAACCACCTCAAGATACATTTCCGATGATTCCCCTTACCAAAAGTTCGTTATCATTATTACTTATTTTGCAAAGCAAAACTGTCCGCCCGACACATGCCAAGAGCAACCAAGTCCAGTTCCGTCCCGACTCAACTATGCAGAAAAAAATAATCCTTACCTCGGCCTAACCCGAGTCCAGGAGAGTCATTTGGGGAGGGCAGGGGAGACATCCCCCCCACAAGAAAACAGACATTTTTGATCGCAGCCTCTATTACAAAAAAAAAAAAAAAAAACTTCCGGAAGAAAATGTGAGAGATTAATGTTAAGATGTTTGTTATTATATGACTATGAACAAGGTAATAAACAATCTGGAAAGCCATTTTGGGGGACCTGGCGATGTGAGGGGAATCCCCCGCCAACTGTAGGGTGTTTGATGTTGCACAGTGTCCTCCTTTCATACTCCTGACGTAAAAATTGCTTGAAAATTTCCCGCCAAAGATAAAAATCTGTCTAAAGTGAAAGTTTTCATCAGTCCTTTGCGACTTCATATTCGACATTTTTACTTTTTTTGCATCTATGATTTGATAATTTTTCTGGTTTGAGGATTAAAAAGGGGGAGGGGTAATAAACTGACGGTGCTCCTGCCCGAGTCTGCAAAAAAAGCTAAGCTCAGGCTCAAACATGATTAACTATCCGATGACGTTCTCTACATTTTGGACAAAATATATTTTTGCATTAGTGTTGTTAAAATAAAATCGGCTCATGCAGCACATTTATACGCATTCTTGTGAAACTCATATTTATTGAAAATAATTCAAATTTTATGAGCTTCTTTTAAATTTTTATATCAGAATGGTGGAAGCACTCTGTTTGAAAGTTTGCCTGCTCGGTCCACGGACCATGCCAGTACCTTGGACTAAGCCCAGGCCCGGACAGACTTCTAGTATATGAGCCATTATGGATTTTCATACGAAAGTAACATAAAAGTCACGGACTATAATTTGAAATTTTTCAGAAATGAAAGTTTTGGAGGAAACAAAGGAGTGGAGAAAGCTGTTTAGAGTCAGATATTGATACACAGGAGCAGAGACATTTAGGTCTAATAAGTGTATGATGTTTTCATAGAACAGAGAAATACAATGACAAATTGAGTCTGGTTGATTTCTTTTGATAATTTAACTTGTTTGCTAAACCATTGTCACCGAAAGAATAAAAAGTTCATATATTTCTTGTAATTATTAAAAAAAAAGAAAGTCTTTCAAAAATCTAAATTTTCCCAACTCTAAGCTCAAATTTCCCAACTTCACATATATTGGGGGGGGAGGCTCCCCCCCCATACCCCCCCATGGCGACGCCCCTGGACCGCTCGGACATTCCGTCCGCAGTCTATTCATCGAACTTATTCTAGCGAAAAATCACTAACTATTAGTTTTTGCTTAATTACTAAAAAAGTACTGAATCGATTTCGATGAAATGTGATTCTAAACCATTCTCGAATCCACTGGAACGCACACACAAAATTTCATTAAAACGGTCCAATCGTTTAGGAGGAGTTCAGTGACATACGCACAAAAGATTGATATATATAAAGATGATTTATTTTGTACTTTTTATTTGGATTTTTTATTAATATTCTACTAATTAATTGTTTCTTTTCTGATTTCAAATAAAAATTATGTCAATATATAAAATTTGGCTATTAGTATGGCGATTTGTACAATTTGGCGAAATTGGTCGACGGAACCAAAATACCTAAGTATTTATAAATGTATGGTTGCATATTATAATTAACTTGATTATCCCATCTATCAATTTTGCCAAATTGTACAAATCACCAATCTCATAGCCAAATTATTCATATTCACATAAATTTCATTTTAAATAATGAAAAAACAAACAAATAGAAAAAATATTGATAAAAATACAAATAAAAAGCCGAAATAAAAATCACTTAATGACGTTTTAAACAGGTGTATAATATTTAATGTCATTGGATGCGACATTTACGATCATCCATTATTGGCATTTAATCTTATAATTTGGCGACGTTTTTTTTTTTTTTTTTTTTTTTTTTTGCGCTTTACAAATGAGGAAGAATTCAATAACCTGTTTTTTTTCCCGTCAACCATAAAATGATCGCCAAACTATAAGATTAAATGACAATAATGGATGATCGTGAATGTCAGATTCAATTAGTATGGCGATTTGTACAATTTGGCGGAATTGGTCGACGGAACCTAAATACCTAAGTATTTATAAATGTATGGTTGCATATTATAATTAACTTGATTATCCCATCTATCAATTTTGCCAAATTGTAATTTGGCGATGGTTTTTTTTTTTTTTTTTTTGCGCTTTACAAATGGGGAAGAATTCCATGACCTTATTTTTTTGCATTAAATGAAAGATATTTTGATTTAATATAAGGGTAGAATTTATTAAAAGCCTTTTACAAAAAAGTCAATGACCAAATCCTAAGACCTGGAGACCAGACTGGTCGCCAGGGCGGAGTTCTGACCGAATTTCGATGACATGTGAATATAAACCATTCTCGAATCCACCGCAACACGCACGAAAAATTTCATTAAAATCGGTCCAGTCGTTTAGGAGGAGTTCAGTTACATACACACGCACAGAAGATTTTTATATATAAAGATGAGCATTGAAAATTTCAGGTTTTTGCGCCGAAGACATTGCCAAATCAGGAAAATGGGAATTATCTCACGAACTACTGGATTTAAACGAATTTGCTTAGTACCATTCGATTCAGAATGAAAAAATGCACTAAAATATGTTATCAGTTGAAAAATAACTACAAAAGCTTATTTTTAAGGAATTTTTTAAAAGTTCGTTCTTTTTTCTACTCATCTTAGGGGAGGAATTTTCGAAAATTATTTCTTAGCGGCACTCGATGTTATAAGAAGTATTTTTACCTAAATTTTTAATATTTTTGGTTAGGTAGATTTTTTTGTGCTGTGATTAATACGAAATCCTGACTTTCTTTTATATATACAGCACTTTTAATTAGCGAAAAATCACTAACTATTAGTTTTTGCCTAATTACTAAAAAAGTACTGAATCAATTTCGTCGAAATGTGAATCTAAACCATTCTCGAATCTACTGGAACGCATACATAAAATTTCATCAAAATCGGTCCAGTCGTTTAGGAGGAGTTCAATTACATACACACGCACAGAAGATTTTTATATATAAAGATATCTATCTATAAATGTGGGACGGATTGTCTAGGGGAAATGAATCACTCACAAACTTTTTGCAAGACGAACACAACATTTAATTATTACAAAAAAACATAATTTAAAAGAAGAAAGAGTTGCATAATCACAAAACGCGGCCTCTCCCCATCCGCTCAGAGCAGAAACTGACTCCCCGCTTTTTACCTATTACGTCCCATGACGTTTTTACCTCTTCGATCGTTGCCAGATACAGAATAAGAGTGTAAATTGAAACAATGACAATAAATGAATACTTGGTTACAGTCATAGGTACATAACACATTTACATATAACAGAAAGAAATGAATAATATTAAAGTAACGACTGATATTTCCCAAATAAATACCATTAAGTCCTGGACATTCTATTCGATCTGTGGCAGCAGAAGGTGGCCCCGGGTCAGGCTTATAAGCAAATTGGATTATGAGGAGAAGAATGACTGTGATAGTGATGATGACTGAAGCAATCACTGGAAGGGCGAATGATGTGAGATGACTTCGAAAACGAGACCAAAAACTTTTTTTGCCATCATCATCCTAAGAAAACAACCAAATATACAAAGTTATAATACATATAACTGTTAGCTATAATAAGTGAAAGTAGTTTTTAACCCTTTATCTACCGACTGTACCATTAAAATAATCTATATGGGTCATTCCAAAAATAAAGCACCCTTTGGTGTCCCGACACTTTGTATTGCTATATTTTCTAAAATTTTGTTTCAAAATTAAATTTAAATATTGGAAAATATATTTTAAAGATATTTTTCTTTAATGCAATTTTTAAATTTGAGATAAATTCCATTTATTGTTATTCAAATAACTTTCATAATAATTGTGTCCTGTAAAAAGCCATGTCCCAAGAACAATTTTTACTTTTTAAACCCTATTTATTTTACTATATGTATCGTTTAAGTTATCTTTCAGGATATTTTTTATGTCTTTGTAGTCTTTTTATTATCCCTATATACTTTAAATATTTTTTGTAAATATTTTTCTTCATTTTATAAGAAAAATTTCTGTGTCCCTTAATTTTTGTCCCCTGTGTTACCGTCACTTTTTTCTTCCTATTAAAATAAGAATTTGCAAGCTAAATGTTGTTAACAGCAGTCATTCATGTACTTTTAGAGTTGGCATTCATCCTAGGCAGTCATTTTCCTCATTTGTTAAATTTTGAAGAATATTATCTAAGTAAAGGTGATTTTTGAAGGTGGGTGTGTTTTTTGTGTGTCCCCTGTGTTACTATTGATTTATTTCGATATTAATTTTCTAGTTTATTGGCATTTAAATTGTAAGTCTTAGTTAAAAGAAAATATTCCATCTAATTTTACATTGTTTCTATGCAAATAGTAATACATACGTGATAATTTATTTAATTTTGTCTCCTGTGTTACTAGTACCCTGTGTTACCATGATATTGGTTGATATGTTGTTAAGAGACAAAAAACCCAAGTTTAGAAATGAAATGCAACAGAATATCCTGTTTTTTAACGCATTTGTTGGTCTGTATCAGAAATACATTTTTAATTAATACATAAGTACACTTTTAAAATTGTTACTTTTTAATGTTCAATTAGGATGTCCCCTTTGTTACTTTATTATCACCTATGTTAATGACATTTCCTTTATCAGAACAAAAGCGAAAAAATTTTCTTATGAATCAGTTTTATAATACGCACTGGCTAATATGTATAAATGAGTTTTAGTATAATTTTGTTATATTGGAGCAATTTTTACCAAGTTATATAAAGTTCTATATAGGGAGAATGAAAAAAGGGTAACACGGGGGACATAATATGCCTATATCATGAAAAAATATATAGATAAACAAAAAACTATATGGCACTGAATAAGAGCATTTATATCAAAGTGTTAATATTGTAAAAGGAATTCTCTATTTTAATAAGAAAAAATGAGAAGATTATTTAAAATATGGTAACACAGGGGACATTTTTCAGCCAATGTGTCTGTGTTTCTAAGTGTAGTGATAAATATTTTTTAAAAAGTGTGCTGCTGATATTCAATTTCTACTCTTGAATATGTATACAACCTTCTCAATGATATTTTTATTTCATTTTAAATGAAAAAAATTTTGAAAAAAAAATATCTCAAAAGGGACCTTTATTTTTGGAATGACCCATATATTTAAAAGACCTGGCTGTTTTTTAGTCATCAGCCCTGAGCTTTCTACTGGCCCAATTTTGATCATTATTTTTTTAAATGAAAGCTAATCATGTGTAGATGTGTCCATTCTGGCTAATTTTTTATTTATTTCCATTTTTATATTTTATTTTTAATTTTAAAAGCTTTTTCGTGACATTTCTTCAAAACAATGGCAACAGGTTAAGCTTTTTTCAGTACTTACGTATTAACGCCACCGCAGCTACACATGGTATTTTTTACAAATGGTGGTTTTTAAGTACCGCCAATCTACATCTAAAATTTTTGCGACAAATCATGAAATAAATTTCTATATTTAAAATCAAAACACTTTCAAAATTCAAAACACTTTATTTAAAACCAAAGTAGTAGTCAATTGGATTTCGGTGGAAAATGGGCCGATAAAGGATTTAACATAGATTCAAAATAAAATTGCATCTTGTTCTGTTCTTGGTAAATCCCAAATACGCATTTTCGTAGCACTAAACAATGGCGTCAAAAATCAGAAAACAACAAGGAATCCAATAGATAACTGCGAGCGCGTGCCAACAACAATAATGCTCTTTATTGGCACATTAGCGCAACTTCTGCTGCGGTGCCGTTAATACGTAAGTACCCTTTTTTCACTATAATAAAAATTTATTTTACCTTATTACATTGCACAAATCAGGAGCTTGCAAAACTGCATATATTTCAAGCGTTCCAACTTCTATGGAAGTGGTGTCCGCAAGATTAAAGGCGGGGTCAAGGCATATGCTATCTAGCGGCATGGGTGCATAACTAGAGGATTATTAAGTAGATTGCAGTTTCTTTTGTGTGAACGGCAACAAAACTTTTTTGTTTCTATAAAATGTTACTTTAAAAGATTCCGTAGAATAAATTTAAATTTGAAATGTTGTAAATACACTGCTCAAAACAATTAAAGGATATTTGAAGTTTTATATAAAATAAAGATATAAACGAAATTTTTTTTGCCGAAAATAGAAGAAGAGAATCACAAATGCAAATTTTTCTGGTTTTTTCAAACTGTGGAGTATGCAAATTTTGAATTCGACGTCAAAAACGTCGCTTCAGCGGCAGCGAATGAAATTTGACTTTCAACTGGATAAAAGAGAATGAAGACAAGGATGATCGGTATTCAGTGATTGCTTTGTTTCGATGAGTACGACGTCTCAGCGAAGTCATTTGTCAGATTCAGAAGCTTGGAGAATTGTTGGTAGGTTAGAAGGAGGCCAAACTCAAGCCGAAGTAGCGCAAGCCATTCGAATGTCACAAAGTGTCATTTCCAGGATATGGAACCGTTTTTTGGAGAGTGGATGTGCAGGCCGAAGACCAGGGCAAGGTCATAGACGGGCAACAACGCCCAATGAAGATCGGTATTTAGCGTTAACAGCTCGGAGACACCGAAACATGAACGCTACTCTTCTCCAACAACACCTTCGCTCGGCTACAGGCACCACGATTTCAACTCAGACTGTCCGAAACTGGCTTTATGCTGTAGGTCTGTATGCTCGCCGACCGATGGTATGTGTTAGATTAACATCAAAGCATCGTCGCGACCGCAGGGAGTGGGCAACCGAGCATGTCAACTGGAGGAGAAATGAATGGAGCAATATTCTGTTTTCTGACGAGTCCCGTTTTTCTGTGCATCCGGATAATAGGCGTGTTTTCATCTGGAGGGACCGTGGCAGTAGGAATAATCCTGCGTTCGTGCACGAAAGTGTCAGATTTGGCGGTGGAAGAGTGTTGGTGTATGGTGGCATCTCCATTGACGGGCGCACTGACCTCTACATCATTCGAGATGGAGCTCTGACTGGTCGCCGATATAGGGATGAGATCCTCAGACCTAAGGTAGTCCCTTACGCTGCAGCAATCGGAGATAACTTCATTTTAATGGACGATAACTGCAGGCCACATCGTGCAAACCTGGTGGAAAATTTCCCTTTCGAGGAAGGAATCGTTCGAATGGAATGGCCAGCGTGTTCTCCAGACATGAATCCAATCGAGCACGTTTGGAACGCTCTAGGAAGACGAGTTTCTGGCCGCCAACAACCCCCACAAACTCTCCAAGAACTGGAAAGAGCTCATCTGGAAGAGTGGGGCAGAATACCCCAACTCGTCATTAATAGCCTCATTGAGTCCATGCCTCAAAGGTGTTCAACGTTGCTGGCCGCCCGTGGAAACCATACCCCTTACTGAAAATGATTTTCTTTGAAGAAAACACCTTTTCTTATTCTTTTTTTCTCATATGCACAAATTGTGTTTTTTCCCTTTTGTACACAAATGCGCAATAAAATGCATTTTTTTCTGCCAAACATGTGTAATTTATTCTCATATAACCTACTATGTCTGTCGACCATGTATCAATCAGCTAAAAAGTTTCCCAGATACAAAATCCACCTAAAACTGCAATATCCTTTAATTGTTTTGAGCAGTGTAAATATAGAATAAATAAGTGTAGTACGACTAAATATTAACATAAAATATACTAAGATGAAATGTCATTTAACTATGCGATACAAATACCGCTGATTAAAATATGTTCGATTTTAATTATGTTTTTAATTTAATGAAAGATGACTCATTAAGTAGCAGTTATATAAATGCAGAATTTTGTAATAGTGTCACATTTTACTAAATTCTTGATGAGCTAAATTATACAAAATGGTATACAGCGTAGTATTTCCTATGATAATATAATGTTTATCAATATTTAGAAATGTATAGAATTTAATACTAAATAAAAACATTCAACTTTAGCTCCATTTTTCATTTATCAATTGCAGACGATAAAAATTAAATGTTTTCTTGGTCGTATCGACTTTTATTATTTAACCTGCAAACATTTCATTCTTTTAATTTAAAAACCTATTTCATTATACGTATATTCGGAATAATTTTAATTTTAAATGTATGTATTAAATGTTGTTTTGTTAAACAAAGAAATATTGTTAATTTATTTGTTTAAATATTTAACGTTCTAGACAATAATTTTCCTTAGACTCTTTTAGACTAGACTGTCTTTTTTTTTTCTTTTTTTTTTAACAGACAAAGCTATTTCGAGAATTCATATTAAAAATTCAATCATAAATTTCAAGCTATTCTCTCAATCATGACAGATTAATCAAGTCTACGATATTTATTGCAAAATATTTTTGTTATAGTTTGTTTCGATAAAATCATGTACTTTAAAAAAAAGTCAGAATATCATTTTAATTTCGGGAGAAAAAGTACTAACTAGTACTCATAAGTACCATATAATTCTACGAAAAATATTGACTTTTACCCTAAAATAACAATGCGACTTTTTTTAAATACACATCTTTTTAATAAAAAAAAATCTTGTATTTAAAAAAGTCGCATTGTCATTTTAATTTTATGGTAAAATTCAATGTTTTTCGTAGCATTATATCGTACTTACAGTGTCTCACATAAGTGATGGGGACACTTGTGCTTTACAAAAGGAAACTAATCAAATGAATTAAAGAAACTTGTACACATTTTTTGTGGGTGTGTTTCATACTTAAATTTAGTAAAGATTATTACATAACATACATTTTGTCAAAATATTAAAATATTAATTTAATAAAAATACAAATGTTTAGAACGGAGCAAAAAATAGCTCACATAAGTGATGGGACACCATTATATATGCAACAAAAATCGTCTGAAATAAGCAATAAAAATATTTTTTGGGGTTTTATTTTTACTTAAAAGCAATTGGCAATAATTTATAAAATCGTCTGCAGTTTTTCTCTCCAGTTTGTTTTGGAATTTTTGTGTTTTTTAGCTCTGTGTAGCCATGAATGCTAAACGAAAAGAAACTTCGCCTGAAATTCGAAAATTAGTTATTAATTTGCATATTGAACGTGGAAAATCTATTAGAAAAACTGCTGAAACAGTTAACTTGAGTCGTTCAACAGTTTTCAATATCATTAAAAGATATAAAAAGAATCATATGATTCAGGATAAAAGAAGAACTGGCCGACCATCAAAGCTATCCAATGGAATAAAGCGAATTATCGTTCGAAATATTTAAAAAAAATCCCAGAAATAGTGCTTCAAAAGTTGCTGCTGATTTACAAGCATTATATGGAATAATTGTTAATCCTGAGACTATTAGAAGGGTAATTCGATCTGCTGGATATCACGGTAGAGTAGCCAGGAAAAAATTCTTCGTAAGTGAAAAGAATAGAAAACTCAGACTAACTTTCGCAAAATCAAACATAAATAAGAATTCTGATTACTGGAGTAAAGTTATATTTGCTGATGAGAGTAAATTTAATATATTTGGTTCTGACGGTAGAATCTTGGTGTGGAGAAAACCCAGGGAAGAATTTCGCAAACAGAATTTGGTACCAACAGTAAAACATGGTGGAGGAGGAGTTATGGTATGGGAGTGTATGTCGTCCGCTGGAGTTGGTAATCTTGTTTTTATTGAAAGTATAATGGATCAGTACAAATATATTGATATTTTAAAGCAAAATTTGAAATCTTCAGCACGAAAATTGAACCTTCATAACGATTTTAAATTCTACCAGTACAATGACCCCAAGCATACTGCTCTGAACGTTAGACTCTGGCTGCTATATAACTGTCCTTAAATAATAAAAACACCACCACAATCTCCAGACTTAAATCCCATAGAGAATATTTGGCAAGAATTGGAATCAAGAATTCGCAAACACACCATTTCTTCAAAACAATAACTAAAATCGGTGCTTCAAGAAGAATGGGGTAAAATCATTCCAGAAATCACAAAAAAATTAGTCGAATCCATCCCAAAAAGATTAAATCATGTTTTAAAAGTAAAAGGAAATCCAACAAAATATCAAACCTTTTAAAAAGTAAAATTTTTGGATAAATATTTGATGGAGAAGTAAGTGTCCCATCACTTATGTGAGCCATTTTTTGCTCCGTTCTGAACAATTGTATTTTTACTAAATTAAAATTTTAATATTTTGACAAAATGTATGTTATGTAATAATTGTTACTAACTTTAAATATGAAACACACCCAAAAAATTTTTGCACATGTTTGTTTATTTATTTTATTGCAGTTTCTTTTTATAAAGCACAAGTGTCCCATCACTTTTGTGAGACACTGTATAAGTACTAATTAGTACTTTTTTCCCCAAATTAAAATGATATTGTGACTATTTTTTTAAATGTACACGATTTTATCGAAACAAACTGTAACAAAAATATTTTGCAATAAATATCGTAGACTTGATTAATCTGTCATGATTGAGAGAAAATTCAGAAAATATGCGCAAGAGATGCGGAGATAATAAACATCTCCGCATATAGGACGTCAAACCCGCGCATTCATTTGCACCCCTGCCAGCAGCTGGCGCAGCATGTTAATTTCCGACAGATTCCAGCATTATCTTGGAACGCTTAAAATATGCAGTTTTGGGAGCTTGAGCTCATTAATGAATGAGCAATCGCATTTCAAAGAAAAAAATAATAGTTTTCGTAAAATTTATTCCTAATAAAATGATTGCACATAATTATTCACTAATCACGGTACAAAACACAGATTATTTACTGGGTAATATTATGAAGTATTATGTAAATAAAATAACAGAAAATAAATTTTAATAAAATATAATATCTAAAGCGAAATTTTGTCGATGGAGAAAATGACGTCATTCATAAACCAGATAAATTTGTTCCATGAATATAATATACATTGTTATAGCTGTGTCAGTGATGATGTCATATTCACTGACTTTTATTCATGCATCTAAATAAACTGAACTTCTATTTATTTAAAGGTCCGAGGTGTGCACAAATGAAAATATTTCCATAAATTGCGCCATTTCTATTTAATAATAATAAATATTTTATGAAACTGAAGAATTTTTAAATAACTGCATAAAAAACACACGCTTTTATTTCAAAAAAGATGAGTGTTTCTAAAGGTGTAAATGATGTCATATTAGAAAAAAAAGAATAAAACCTGTGATATGCCGTTATTACGATATTTCTATTTTTCATACTATCAAAAATTGATTAAAATCATTTCGTTGTATTATTATTTAAAATAAAAATAAATAAAATGTTTTCTGCGTATCAGCAACAAATACAAAAATTTTATTCTGAAACACTAGTCCACACATAAACACACACATTGTTTTACTAAAACAATTATTACAATAAAAATAATACATCGCTGAGATTTAACATTAAATGCAGTTTTTACTGAGATGAGAAGTTAGCACAACTTAGATAAAAATCTTGTTCCAGGAATTCTCGTGAAGCTCGAGTGGAGTGGAGAGGTTCCTGAGTAACGGTGATAAAAATTATAAAACGGTTGCAAAAGTTAGTTATGGTCAAGGCGCTACAGTACCCCACCCCAGTGTCTTCAGACACGAAATCTGATTGGCAAATGGACTTTTCTACCGGACTTGGTTATTTTCTCTGGTTCATTCTTTTGTTGTTCTATCGTGTTTGGCTGTTGAAGGGTTTCTTTGGCTGTTGAAGGTTTTCTTTGGCTATTGACGGGTTTCTTTGGCTGAACATCTTCAGGCACACTGAGCAAAAATGCTGGTTTTAGTCGGTCGAGACAAATTGTTGTCTTTTTGCCTTTAATGTCAAGTGTAAACCATTTGTCTGAACGGGAAAGGACTATAATGGTCCGTCGTAAGTAGGTTGGAGTGGTTTCCTGTCTGATAAAGACGTGGAAACAATTTTTCAACTCCTGATAGATGAATGATGTATGACGTCCATGGTTTGCAGGAGGTACTGGTTGCAATTTTCTCATTGTCTCTCTCAGGTTATCCACGAAAGGTTTAGGATAAGGGTCCAAAGTTGGTCGCAGGTCTAAGAATTCACCTGGAAGTCTCAAGGTAGTTCCATATACCAATTCTGAAACTGTTGCACCAATGTCTTCTTTCAGGGAAGAACGAAGGCCGAGCAGCACAAGTGGCAATGTATCAACCCATCGTTCTGTCATGTGGCATTTGATGGCAGTTTTCAATGGCCTATGCAATCGTTCTACAATGCCGTTAGCCTTCGGGTTAAATGAAGTCGTTCTAAGCTTCGTTATTCCGAAATGTCGAGCTAGAGACTTTAATAGTTCTGCTTCAAACTGACGACCTTGATCAGTTGTTATGTATGTAAGCACTCCGAAACGAGAAATCCAGGCAGAAACAAATGTCCGTGCAACCGTTTCTACTGTGATATCAGCTATGGGAATGACTTCGGGCCAGCGCGTGAATCTGTCTATCATCGTCAAGGCGTAGCAGCATCCTTGAGATGGTGGCAAAGGTCCAATTATGTCCATGTGGACATGTTCAAATCTTTCATTTGGGGTCTTAAAGGATTCCAGAGGACTGGAGACATGACGTTGTACTTTAGATCTTTGGCATGCAATACAAGCACGGAAACAGTTTCTACAATCTTTGTTCACTTCCGGCCACACAAATCTACTGGTAATGAGTCTTGCTGTAGCATTTATTCCGGGATGGGACAGATTATGAAGAGATTTGAATACTTCAAAACGTAGGCTTTTTGGAACGTAAGGCCTGGTGGTACTTGTTGAATAGTCGCAATAAATCTATCCGTCTGGTAGAACAACTTTACGAAGTCTCAAAGAAGGGCTTTCATTTAATAAGTCTTGTAATTCAGGATCATTCGCCTGTGCATTGGCCAGATTTGTATAATCAATTGGCGAAGGCATTTCTATGGCTGCAATTCGAGAGAGAGTGTCTGCTATGATATTATCTGAACCTTTTACATAACGCAAATCTGTTGTGAATTGTGATACATAATCTAGTTGCCTGTTTTGTCGTGAGGATGCTTTATCTGATTTCTGATGAAAAGCGAAAGTTAAAGGTTTGTGATCGGTGTAGATGCAAAATGTTCTACCTTCAAGCATGTATTGAAAGTGTCGAATAGCCGAATAGGCTGCTAATAATTCTCTATCGTACGCGCTATAACGTTTTTCAGTGGGAGACAGTTTTCGGGAGAAAAAACCCAAAGGTTGAAATTGGATTATTTGATTGAGTGCAGCCCCGATAGCAAAATCTGGAGCATCAGTACACAAAACCAAATCCGACGTTTCTGAAGGGTGAGCAAGTAAAGCTGCATTTGCAAGTTGTTGTTTACAGTCATCGAAAGCTTGTTTAGCTTCCACAGTCAATTCTATATGGTTGTTATCTTTTTGTTTCCTTTAAGATACTCATTTAAGATGGCCTGTTTGTCCGCAGCATGTGTCAAGAATAGACGGTAAAAATTGATTAAGCCTAAAAACATGCGTAAATCCCTTACAGTTTTCGGTTCCTTAAAATCTAATACCGCTTGAACCTTTTCTGGCAAGGGTTTAGTCCCATCTTTTGAAACCAAATGTCCTAAAAATGAACGTTCAGAGAATCCTAAGACACATTTAGATGTATTTAGCTGTATCCCGTGGTCGCTGAGTCTCTGAAATAATTGCTTTAAATGCTCTGCATGCTGCTCTTCATTATCGGAGAAAACTAAAATGTCATCCAAATATGCAAAGCAAAATGCCAAATCCCTTAAAACTTCATTGATAAATCGCTGAAAAGTTTGGACAGCGTTGCAGAGACTAAAATTTAAAAAGGGAAATTCGAACAGACCAAAAGGTGTTATTATTGCAGTTTTCGGGATATCCTCTTCATTTACCGGAATCGCATGGTAAGCCCGAAAAATATCTAATTTTGAAAAAATAGTTTTGCCATGGAGAGCAGAGGAGAAATCTTGTAAGTGAGGAATGGGATAACGATCTGGAATTGTTTTTGCGTTTAAGCGCTTATAATCGCCAACAGGACGTATACCACCTGTGGATTTAGTCACAACATGAAGGGGTGAAGACCAGGGGCTCTTGGATGGGCGACAAATACCCTTCTAAATCATAAATTCAAATTCCTTTTTAACGGCATCGAGGGTTTTTGGATGTAATCTTCTAGGGCGACTATGGACTGGAGGCCCAACTGTCTCAATATGATGCACAGTGGAATGTTTGGCCTTCCCAAATTTGGGATCTGGGGTTATAATATTTGGATAAGATCTTAACAAGGCGTGATAACGGGAATTTTCTATAATGATTTTAACTGCCCCTTGTTGAACATTATCCAAACTGCCTAAGGTGCCTATTTTTGTTATTCCATCGATAAGTCTTTTATTCCTGATATCAACAAGTAGATTAAAATGTCTCAAAAAGTCTGCTCCGATAATGGGTGTCGAGACTTCAGCAACTATAAAATTCCATTTAAAAACCCGGCGTAAACCTAAATTCAATTGTAATAATTTTGTACCGAAGGTTTTTATTTTTTACTGATTTGCGGCATATAATTCAAAGGAGTTAGGAATGTGTTGGTAACCGTGTTGGTTTCTTTTTATTGGTATGCACGAAACATCATTACCGGTATCAATTAAATATTTCAGATTTGTAGCACTGTTATACACGCAAAGGCGGTTATTAGTTTTAGCTACCGAAACATCGCTACCACCCACGGCACTTGTTTGAATGGTAGCGTCTACTCGTTTCCCTGTCTGGGTGAACGAGCAAAGCTCCCTACACTGCCTAGAAAACGACTAACCGATTATGGTAATAGCAATAATTTTGATTGTTTTCATAAGCCGGATTTCGGCTTACATTCCTAGATTGGCCTCGGAATGTGAATCTTCGGCCCCTTGAATTATATTCACTTTTTTCTTCGGAAAGTTTTTCGACAAGCAATGTCAACTTCTGAATTTGTTTTTGCATGTCTAAAATAGATGGCTGGCCTATTGTCGCAATTGGTTCTGATTTTGCAACAGAATATACCTGCGTGTTATCTGCTGTAGTTTCGTATATCTTGTCAGCTAAAGCCGCAAATTCAGGTAGATTTTCGTTCGATACAAATAAGATGGCTTGAATATTTGGTGGTAGTCTCTGTAACCATAAGCTCTGCAAAAGTTATCGTTGAGTTGACCACCTAAAAGTTAGCCCCCCTTGACGGAAAATGAAAAAGTGAGATATGCATTTCGTTTGATCATCGTTTGATCAGATTTGATCAACAATTTTCATCGTTTGATCAACATTATTTTACGAGTTATGATTAAAAATAACCAGGGGGGGCTAACATTTAGGATTTTTCAAAATGCTCAAAATTAAAAAAAAATTAGCGATTCTTATCAGAAATCGATCGTAGAGATTTGATCAACTATTTTTAGCGTTTGATCAAACCCGGAAGTGCCCCCAAAATCGATATTTTTAATTCCAGACACCTAAAAGTTAGCCCCCCCATGACGGAATTTCGAGACAAAAACGGTGTCATCTAACGTAAAATTACCTCTAGAGATTTGATCAACCATTTTTAGCGTTTGATCAAACCCGGAAGTGCCCCCAAAATCGATATTTTTAACTCCAGACCCCTAAAAGTTAGCCCCCCCATGACGGAATTTCGAGCCAAAAACGGTGTCATCTAACGTAAAATTACCTCTAGAGATTTGATCAACCATTTTTAGCATTTGATCAAATCCGGAAATGCCCCCAAAATCGATATTTTTAGTAATAGATCCCTAAGGGGTTTAGCTCCCCCACCACCTCCATGATGGAATTTCGAGACAAAAATGGTGCCATCTAACGTAAAATCATCTGTAGAGATTTGATCAACCACTTTTAGCATTTGATCAAACCCGGAAGTGCCCACAAAATCTGTATTTTTAGTAATAAACCCCTAAAATTTAGCCCCCCCACCTCCATGATGGAATTTCGAAACAAAAATGGTGTCATCTAACGTAAAATTACATCTAGAGATTTGATCAACCATTTTTAGCGTTTGATCAAACCTGGAAGTGCTCCCAAAATCGATATTTTTAACTCCAGACCCTTAAAAGTTAGCCCCCCCCATGACGGTATTTCGAGACAAAAACGGTGTCATCTAACGTAAAATTACCTCTAGAGATTTGATCAACCATTTTTATCGTTCGATCAAACCCGGAAATGCCATCAAAATCGACATTTTTAACTCCAGACCCCTAAAAGTTAGCCCCCCCCCCATGACGGAATTTCGAGACAAAAACGGTGTCATCTAACGTAAAATTACCTCTAGAGATTTGATAAACCATTTTTAGCATTTGATCAAACCCGGAAATGCCCCCACAATCGATATTTCTAGTAATAGACCCCTAAGGGGTTTAGCTCCCCCACCTCCATGACGGAAGTCCGAGACAAAAATAGTGCCATCTAACATAAAATTACCTCTAGAGATTTGATCAAATATTTTTAGCGTTTGATCAAACCCGGAAATGCCCCCAAAATCGATATTTTTAACTCAGGACCCCTAAAAGTTAGCCCCTCCATGACGGAATTTCGAGACAAAAACGGTGTCATCTAACGTAAAATTACCTCTAGAGATTCGATCAGCCATTTTTAGCATTTGATCAAGCCCGGAAATGCCCCCAAAATCAATATTTTTAGTAATAGACCCCTGAGGTGTTTAGCTCCCCCCACCTCCATGACGGAATTTCGAGACAAAAATGGTGCCATCTAACGTATAATCATCTGTAGAGATTTGATCAACCTTTTTTAGCATTTGATCAAACCCGGAAGTGCCCTCAGAATCAATATTTTTAGCATTAAAGCTATAAATTATCTCCTCCATGATATTCGAGACAAAAAATTAACATGAAACTAACACGAAATTATCGATATGTATATATACAGTGTCTCACATAAGTGATGGGACACTTGTGCTTTACAAAAGGAAACTAATCAAATAAATTAAAAAAACATGTACACATTTTTTTGTGGGTGTGTTTCATACTTAAATTTAGTAAAGATTATTACATAACATACATTTTGTCAAAATATTAAAATATTAATTTAATAAAAATACAAATGTTTAGAACGGAGCAAAAAATAGCTCACATAAGTGATGGGACACCATAATATATGCAACAAAAATCGCCTGAAATAAGCAATAAAAATATTTTTGGGGGTTTTATTTTTACTTAAAAGCAATTTGCAATAATTTATAAAATCGTCTGCAGTATTTCTCTCCAGTTTGTTTTGGAATTTTTGTGTTTTTTAGCTCTGCGTAGCCATGAATGCTAAACGAAAAGAAACTTCGCCTGAAATTCGAAAATTAGTTATTAATTTGCATATTGAACGTGGAAAATCTATTAGAAAAACTGCTGAAACAGTTAACTTGAGTCGTTCAACAGTTTTCAATATCATTAAACGATATAAAAAGAATCATATGATTCAGGATAAAAGAAGAACTGGCCGACCATCAAAGCTATCCAATGGAATAAAGCGAATTATCGTTCGAAATATTTAAAAAAAATCCAAGAAATAGTGCTTCAAAAGTTACTGCTGATTTACAAGCATTATATGGAATAATTGTTAATCCTGAGACTATTAGAAGGGTAATTCGATCTGCTGGATATCACGGTAGAGTAGCCAGGAAAAAATTCTTCGTAAGTGAAAAGAATAGAAAACTCAGACTAGCTTTCGCAAAATCCAACATAAATAAGAATTCTGATTACTGGAATAAAGTTATATTTGCTGATGAGAGTAAATTTAATATATTTGGTTCTGACGGTAGAATCTTGGTGTGGAGAAAACCCAGGGAAGAATTTCGCAAACAGAACTTGGTACCAAC
>CAXHSM010000268.1:0-125000 GCA_964019185.1 Maratus speculifer | reverse complement strand
CTTTTCCATGACACTGAAAGGCTCATAAATGGCGTCTTCCTTTTCACTATACGCTGCCAACTGCATATGTGATCACTCATTATAAGATTCGATCTTAAAAGGCTACGGTAAAGGAAAAATTTCTCAGAGGCTTTAGAAATAAGTTCTTTACCATGGTACTCTTGTGGGAATCTAGTTTTATCGGGATGTCCGGTAGGACCCTAGCAGCGAACTATGAAATTACGGTATAATACATTTAGGGCTTGGAGTTTTATTGCTCTTGATAATCAGATTTCTTAAGTAGTAAATGGAGTGCAGGGAGCGGGATGTATGCTGGACATTGCTCTTGTTTGGATGATAGCAGGTTTGATAAATTCAGATGCGTTCGGTTTGATATGCTGCGCATATAAGCTTATGTGAGCTTAGATTTGCGAATGACAGCTTGCAGCAGGGATTGTAAGTTTTATTACGCATGTGATTTTTTTCATTAACGTTTATCCTAATATAAATTTGTGAATGCCATGTTATTTAGACTAACGCAAAATAAATAATTTTATTATAAGTGAATGATAAAAGAAATCACTATCTGAACGATTTTAATATCTATATGTACATAAAGCTATTATACATGAGTCGACAAGTTTACGATGTCGTGGCTAGAAAAGAGAGCCTATTTCTAAAAATGCTTTATATTAAGAAATTTACCTCAGATTAAAATGTTTGCAATTTGTTTTCGATAAAAAATACATTGTTTATAGTATTTAATAATTTAGCACAAGTTTTTGTTCTTCCAAATAATAACACTTTTCGTAGAAAAGTGGAATGTTACATTAACTCTAATCTTGAACAAATGCGCATGTTTTTGATTGACTGTTTTTTTAATTGTTATTATTATTTAGAATTATTTCTTCAACTCCTTGGATGAGACTTAAGAATTTATTATTTAATGGGAGTATTATTTTATAATAAAGCTTAAAAAACTCTTTTATTGTAATAGCAGTTTCCTCTGCATAATTATACAGCGTAATATACACACAATATTTTGAAAATTCGACTAAGATGCATGAGTTATAATTAATCAGATTTATGCTACTCAACGTTCGCAACTGCTTTCATGACGTACAAGTACCTATCGCCAAATGTACATCAGAATGAATGCTCGATTATTATAACAGTTAAATTTCCTGAAGCATTTCAATAATATTTGTATCCTTCATTTAAATGTAAATTTATTTTAAAGTATATTCTTATTAATATTTGCGGAACATTCATAATAAACCTTCCAGTATCAAAGATTTCTATATCAACCGCAATTCATTCATAAAAAAGCGTTTTGTCAGTAAAATTTCGAATCAAAACATAATGCTGTATATTTACAAAAAATTGTTCTTCAAAAGGATTTTTTAATACAATAAGTAAATATCAGAAAAACAATGAAACATTCTTTTCTTTATCTATTATTGCATAACAAAGATATGGTCAAAGTATCTTCTCATAGAAAAAACTCGTTCTTTTTCAGAAATACATCACCATTTGCTACTTTTCTATTTATATGGAATCATATTACCAAAACAAAGTTAATGCAGAATGTTTAGAAAGATCTGTACATTTAAAAAAAAAATTATTTTTAAAAATGAATAAGCCCACAGCATAATTAGTTACATCAATAGACAGAACAGCTTTAAAATAATCTGCGATCTTAATAAACTTCAACATGATGTGTTCGTAGGAGATACATTTTCTCTCTCAGGAGGTAACTTACCTGTAAATCCTTTCGAATCTTTTCCAAGGATACTTATACTTATAACAGTCTCCTCATCAGAGATAGAAAGCATATTATACACACAATATTCTGAAAACTCGTCTGATATGCATTTTTTATAATTAATCAAATTTATGATACTCAATATACGAAATTGTTTTCATGATGTATAAGTAGATATCCCCTAATGTACATCAGAATGAATACTCGATTATTATTAACAGTTAATTTTCGCCAATCATTTCAATAATATTTGTTTCATTCATTTAAATAAAATTTATTACTTTATTTTTATTAATACTTGTGGAACATTCATAATAAACTTTCTAATAACAAAGAATTAATATATCAACCAAAATTCATTCATAAAAAAGCGTTTTACAGTAAAATATTGAAACAAAACATAATGCTGTATCTTTACAAAAAACTGTTCTTAGAAAGGATTTTTTAATTATTTTAGGAAAATAATGAAACATTCTTTTCTTTATCCAATATTGTATAGTAAACGTATAGTCAAAATATTTTGTTACTAAAAAAAATCTCATTTTTTAAAAGAAATAATCACCATTTACTACTTTCGTATTAATATTGAAAATATTATCTAAACAAAATTAATGAAAGTGTAAAGTAATCTAATTTTCATTAAGAAAGATTTCTTTTAATTATATCCACACAGTTTTAGTTAAAATTCTATGAAAAAGGAAACAATTCCCGCTGTACATTCAATCAGGTACGAAAAATAGTAGTATGGTAAGTGAAAAGCAGCTTAAAAGTTCTAATCGATTAATGAAAAGTTTTGAATAAGATGACAGCTTCTAGTTTCAAAGGCTAAATAATGATTGAATAATACAGGGAGTTTAAAATAGATCTCTATATTTTCACAATTTTATTTAAACCTATAGTTGAAAGCTTAAAACGTGGTTTCAGTTAAAACGCTTTAACTGAAGCGACACTTTATAATGGAAAGCAAGAAGTTTTAAATTAGTTGCCAATGTTACAGAGAAATTATTTTGTTTCAAAAATTCAATTTCAGAAAATAAAATTTAAGCTAGTTGGGTGTGCCAATCCCAAAACTTTCTTCTATCTCATACGTACATTTTAATATTTTTAAAAAATAGTTACCCATGTTAATGCTTTAATAATTTCAATTCAATACTATACCAACTTTGATTTTCATCTTAAAATTCTGCTTCAGTCAACTAATCGGAATAAAAACGTGTTTTCGTCTTTGCACGAGTCGATGGACAGTAAAATGATTGGCAGATTTTTTTTCAAATTCAGGGTGGACCTACCAGCTATAGCCAAACACTTACACAAAAAAAATTCGTTCAATTCTGTGGGTAATTTCATACACTTTTAGGTGGTACAACATTGAAAATGGCACAAAAATCGCTGTTACAGCGCCATTTTCTGTCGTATTTTTTTTTTTTCATTTTCAGGGAGAACCTACTAGTCATAGCCATTTACTTACACAAAAAATTTGGTTCAATCCGATGCATAACTTCATACACTTTTAGGTGGTACAATATTGAAATTGGCACAAAAATAGCTATTGTAGTGCTTCCTTCGGGAGAATTTTTTTCAAATTCAGGGAGTACCTGCTTGCCACAGCCAAAAACATTCACGAAAAATTTGGTTTAAGTCTATGCATATCTTTATGTGCTTTTTCATGGTTGAATGGCGACATACGGACACACAGACACACAGACACATGAACAGACATACATTTTGTAAAAACATGTTTTTTGGAATCCCTGACCCTTAAAGCGTGTAAATCCGCCGAAAACCGGATGTCAAAAAAAATTTTGATTACAATACTTGCTTCTATTGAAGAAGAAGAAAGTAAAAGTGAATAAGACTACAGAACAACTGGTTACATCAATAGACAGAATAACTTAAAAAAATTCTGCTGCCTTAATAAACTTCAACACGGTCCTTTTGTAGTAGCCACCTTTCCTCTCGCAGGTGGTACCTTTATTGAAGATCCTTTCGAATCCTTTTCGACGATACTTATAGCAGTCTCCTGAGCATAAATATACAACATAATATATCCACAATATTCTGAATATTCGATTAAAATGTATGAGTTATAATTAATCAAATTTATGCTACGCACCGTTCGCAATTGCTTTCACGAAGTTTAAGTAGCTCTCCATTAATGTATATCAGCATGAATACTCGATTAATTTCGATGAGCATTTGAATAATATTTGTATCATTCATTTTAATGTAAGTTTATTTTAAAGTATATTTTTGTTAATAATTATAAAACATTAATCATAAATCTCCCAGTATCAAAGATTTCTAATTGAATGAAAAATTCATTTATATAAAATGTTTTACAGCAAAAATTTTGAATCAAAACATATTTTTGTACATTAACAAAAAGCAGTTTTTAGAAAGGATTTTTTAATGTAATACGAAATATAAGTTAGGAAAATAATGAAACATTGTTTTCCTTATTCATTACTGAATAGCAAACACACAGTCAAAATACCCGTTCATACAACATTCTCATTTTTAGGTGCGTTCGTAATTATGTAAAGACGTAGCACCTGTAGTCGTTGTTCAATCTTTCCGCATATAACAGAGCAATAACTACCGAACCGAATCGATTGAAATTTAACATATTGTTGAACAATTTTTTCGAATCATTTCAAATTTTATGAAAATCGGATGTACCGTTTAATTACAGGGGAAATCAAAAGTATTCCGTTACATTACGGCCCATAAGAAAAAATAGTTTGAAGTACATTTTAACGGTGTTGCACTCTTTCGAACATAATAGAATTGATATAAATCTATAAAGTATATACTAAAACATATATTATGTACAATATGTTGCGACAAGAATATTTCTTATTAATTTACAGGTTACACAAAAGTACTACATTACGTAAATAAAGTAAAACACTTTGCAAAATCACCGTAAAATGAAAAATGAAGTAGGACGCGTTGCGAGCTACAACAATAACAGCTCGTCATCAGCTAAACCAACACGTATCCGTAAGGGCACAGAGTCGAGATAAGCTAGAGCTGATGACGAGCTGTTATTGTTGTAGCTCGAAAAGTGTCCTACTTTATTTTTCATTTTATGGTGATTTTGCAAATTGTTTTACTTTATTTATTAATTATCGCCTGTGTTTACGGTGTTTTTTCACTATTACATTACGTATTGGTACAGGGAAAAACATTAATTGGGACGCTTTTAATAATATTAAACTATTTCCCAATTTATGAAATTGATATACGTTGCTGAGATTTACTACAAGTTATATCCAGTATAATAGAAAACAGGATACATAAAGAAGGATAGAAGGTTTACAAGGATACACAAAAGATTTCGGATACTCTACTGTAACCGAATTACAGTATACTATTACTCCAAGATCTGAATATTTTTAAAACTTCCTTATGTTACGAACATACCATTATTTGCTACGCTTGACACTTGCTTTTTAATTTAATTTTCAATTTCAACGTTTTTTTTTTTTTTTTTTTTTTTTTTTTTGAAATATATCGCTATTTACATGATTTCTATTAATATTGAAACATATTGCCTAAACAAAGTTAATTATTTTAAATATTTTTCCGATTCACCATTAGCTTTAAATTTGACTACACCCATTTCACTACAGACTGCTTTGATATAAATATCATTTCTATCTTCAAGAAACCATTCAGCCAACATGCGATGACTTTGAAAAAACGAATGCCTAATGCTGCGACAACTTGTTAAACTCTTGCTCGCATAATATTGCCACTTTTTGGAACGTTCTTATGTTGTGTTTGATTAAAACTCCAAAGAACACAACCACTCATATCTGAGTTGTCTCTTACTCTCGTTCTCTCCAATGTTAATTTCGCTGCTCAAAACTTTATCATTGCTTTTCAAGTATGTCCATAATGTGCCATATGGTATTCTAAATCCCTGGTCAATATCCGATTTCTTTTTAAGGTGATTTTCCACTTCGTTAATCTCTGCTACCTTTTTAGCTAATGTTAATGATATATATAGTGTTTTAGCTTACAGAAATGCCATAGCCAAATAGATCATAGACACGATACTTAAAGCATCAGCATAAAAATTGAAAATCACATTAAATTATTCAGGCAAATGGAAGTGCACGTGACGGTACGACCTAAAGAAATCTAGCAACAGTTTGGTGAAAAAAAAGTGAAAGAAAGAGTTGAGGGGAGAAATTCTCATTTTATCCCCTAAACTTCAATCCTTTTAAAACCTACCCTAAGATAGATTCTCCTTCAGAAAAAGCATAGCCGAATATTGCGGTTTTGCATGTGTCAGATAGTTTTACAGAAATAATCACATAGTGATCTCACAAAACATCGTTTTTCTTTTCCTTGGAGATACCTCAAAATAAACTATTAAATTATTTTCAACATTAGCTGAAAAAAATATTCATTAAAGAAAAGTGATTTTTAATTCCGTAGTTATCCAATATCACACCAAAATTGCTGCCAACAAAAAACACTAATGAAGTACCAATTTTATTAAAGTGTGAGCTTGATTACGCAAAAGTTTTTTCTGGATATTCAACAAAATTCGTTCATAGAATATGAGTTTATTTTGCATAAATATTCTTTTCTAAAACAGTTCTAATTTCGACCAACAGATAGCGCTGGTGGCGGCACCAGGCTGTCGAAATTCAGACATTACTCTATTTTCATACGCATGAGCTTTTTTTAACTCAGAGTCAAATCTCAGTCGACATATTGAATCGACTCTTCACTCACCTACAGAAATAGATTTTGTTGGATGGAAAGAGATTTAAAAAATAATATTTATGATTGAATAATGTCTATTATACTTAATAAAAAACAGCAAAAAATACTTTTTAATAAGCATTGACTTTTCACACATTTACCATTCGTAAATTGTATTCAAAAAAGGTTTTTCTAACCGGTTAACTGATTCTCTTTTTACGTACAATAAATTGAAAATATGGCATAAACACGGTTATTTCATGTTAAAAAATCTTAATATTTAATCTAAATATTTCTTCCATTAAATAGTATGAAATTGTATTTAAAAAATTTAGTTATGTTAAATATCTTTAAAGGGTGGATCAAGCAAATTATTTTTGCTTGTACGTCGTGTAGTGAAATCGGAATTTAAAACAGTGTTATGCAAATAGTGGTGGCAAGTTACCTGTCTAAAATAAAAGCGGGGCAGTGACTTATAAATCGGCACATAAAAATATATTAAACCTCAGAATAAAGGTTCGTCTATATTTCGTCCATAAAAAAGCCTGTCTTAAACATAAAAAATTATAGATCACGACGGTGAAATTAACGTACGAAACTACCTGCTAAGATGGAAACCTGTCTAAAACGAACTATTTTTCATTTTTCCGCAAACCGTATTCATTTGTATATTATATTCGTGTTTGGATATTTAACATATCTAAAAATTTTATTAGGAAAGCCACGAATGATTTTAAGATGCTTTTTACTTTTTACACACAATCATTCCCTCTTCTTCTCCTGACTGCAAACGCATCGACCTGAAACGGAAGGAGTCTAAACGGGGGAAAAAAGCGACTTACCTGTTTTTATATCTTGCGAGTCACCCCTTTTCAAAATTTCATTACAGAAAGCATGATAGATCCTGAATCATCATAGAATCATTATAGTTCTACTTATTTTTTTCTTTAATTTTATACATATAAATATTACCAAATTACAGAAACATTAGTGTGTTTTATATATGACTGTTAAAAAGCTTTTTAATTCATTTTTTTAAAATAATGTTCCTTATTTCAAATTACAAGCATTTTCAGAATTTTCCTTCCCTGTTTTTCCTCAGGAAGAATAGTTAAGGAAAGGAGAGGGGGACGGAAAATACACTTCAGGGTCTATGTTGCTCTTTGTAATGAAAATTTAGAAAAGGTGTAACTCACAAGATATAAAACAGGTATGATGCTTTTTTCTTTTTAAACATCCTTCCATTTCAGCGTAGATGTGCTTTCAGTTGGGGGAGGGGGGAAGAGAGAGGTGTTTATAAAAGTCATCTTAAAATCTTTCGTGGGTTTCGCAATAAAATTTTTAGATGTTTTAAATGTTAAAATATGAATATAATGAAGGGATGATTTAGGTTTTCGGAAAAATGAACAATTTTTCGTTTTAGGCAGGTTTTCGTCTTAGCAGCTTGTGATGTATGTTACTTCCTCCGTCAAATTCCTCCGTTTCTTTTTAGTTTAATATAGGATTTCTTATAAACGGATTCCTTCATTCTCAGGTTTATTAGATTTTTATTTGACGATTTATAAGTCACTGCTCCGCTTTTTTTAGACAGGAAACTTGCCAACATTATTTCCGAACCACTGTTTTAATCACTTAACTTATTTCACTGCACGAAGTAGGCAAGAAGAGTTTGCTTGATCTACCACTTAAAGCTTTTTCACGCAACTAATTTTTTTTAAATACAATTTCATAGTATTTAATGGAAGAAATGTTTAGATTAAATATTATGATTTTTTAAGTTAAAAAAGCGGTGCTTATCCCACATTTTCAATTTATTGTACGCAAACAGAGATTTAGTTAACCGGTTACAAAAAGATTTATTGAATATAATTTATTTATGGTAAATTTGTGATAAATCAATGCGTATAAAAAGGAAATTTTCTTGGTTCTTATTAAGTATAATAGACCTTATTCAATCATAAATATTATTATAAATCTCTTTCAATCCAACAAACTCTATTTCTGTAGGTGAGTGGAGAGTCAATTCAATATGTCGACTAAGATTCGACACTGCGAAATCAGCCAAAAAGCTCATGGGTATAAAAATAGAGCAATGTCTGAATTTCGACTGCCTGAGGCTGCCGCCAGCATCATTTGTTGGCCGAAATTCGAACTATTTTAAGAAAGTGTATATCTTAAAATTTACTGATTTTCTGATATCAATGCAGCAAACCGTATATTTTTATCTCAAACCGGTTTTTTTTTTTTTTTTCCTTGGTTATCTACATTTAAAATGGGTCAGTCATTTACTGGACACTCTGTATATTTTATGTATAGAAGTACATGGAATTATTAAAAAAATATATTCATTAGGTAAAACGTTGCTAAAACATTAAATTGTTATTTTTTTTAAATTAAATTTTGGAAATTTAAAGAATTAAAATTTCAAAATAAAGACATAAATAAATGTGCACATGAAGAGTGAATACATAAATAAAAAATAATTATTAAAAGTAAAGTAGCATTATGTGTTTAGAATCATCTTAAAAATAGAAATTAAATCAACTGTATCTTGAAAAAATATTTTAACTCTCTCGAAAACTAGAAAGTACAATTTATCACGTAACAATAATAGATAGAATCAATGCAATCATGTTCAAATTGTTTAAGTACTTATTTGAAATTTTCCGTCAAAAGTTTTTTATGTCCGAAAAGTGGTTGTATTCAAAACTTTCTAAACTGCTTGCTAAGCATAAATTGCAAAACACGTAGTTTAAAAGAATTTTAGTAATGTAAAATAGTTAGTGCAGTATTTATGCGTTCAGAAATATTTTTTAAATAAGGAAGTTTCTTTTGATTACTTGTTTTTCGATATACAAATGCAAAATCGGTCAACGTATCTATAATGAATATTGTTTATAAGTAAGAAAATCAAGTCTAATTTCCGATTTCTTTCAGAAAACAATAATTTTTACTATGTTATATTCACTGTAAAATACTTGCAGCAAAGTAATAGGTCTATCGAACAGGCCTATCGAATAAGTCTATCGATCATTCTTATAGAAATTGGGTACATAACAATGAATTAACTGTATTCTGACCATAACATGGAAAAAAATATTCAAAAAAGGGGCGATCTACTAAAAAAAAATTTAGTATTCCTTGTAATTACTAAAAATTTTTTTGGAATCTTACTCGGTTACAAGAATCTGTAAGAATTACTAGAAAAAAGCTAGCAACGAATAGAGTTAATAGTTTTACATTTTTAATAGCTAGTACTAAAACTCACTTGGCGTGGCCCTGATAGCCTAGTGGTCATAGCACTGAACTTCAGGCTAAAAGTACCTGGGTTCGATGCTGGCCGCCGCCAAATATGCACCGAGTGTAAATAAAGGGATTATGAAAACCCTGTCGTAACATTTACTATGGGTAATGATCTCTGAACTTTCCCTCCCCTTTAGAAACATGTCAAAATAGAGTAGGTAGCAATGTTTGGTGCTGCCATCTATTACGGCTTTACCGAAAATCTTCCGCTTCAGAAGTCTCTCTTTTTACCCACTGGATGCAGCTTGAAGGAATCTCCTGCCCTTCGGGCACACGTAATGATTACTAAAAATAATTTTGGAGCTATTACTAAAATTTGATTGTTGGCTCATTCTAAAAAGTTTTAAGTTAGTTATACAACAAATTCTTTTGTTCAGTTTACAAAAGAAATGTTTGTTTCACTTGCAAAAAAGAAAGTTTGTAATGGTTACTAAAAAATTCTATGGAATACAAATTTACTAAGAAATTTTTAGTAGCCTCTTGAATTTTTTTTTACAGTGTGTGTATCATCGGCTTTTAAAGTATAATTAGGGACTATAGACTACATCGTAGCGAAAACAAAATGCAAATACATTCATAATAGCGAGGAAACGTTGTTACTCGTCAATACAAGTACAGGGGCAAAGCATTTTTTAAATCGGACAATATGCTCCATTAGCACATCGCGATGAAAGTTTCCAAATTTGCACAATGTTTAACAGATATACGAAAAATCATAAAAGGTTTTTGTCCGATCGAATTCAGTAAATATATACAGCATTGTCTTAAGGTGTAGAATGAAGATACAAAATACTACACACCCATCTTCTATTTCCTTCCTACCCACCCAAGGAAATAAAAATGGCTGATTTTCGTAGAATTAACAAAATATTATAGCTGTAAATATTTATCAATCGATCTGATTGTTTGCACGTAAGACAATCATAAGGCTAAAAGTCGAAAGAATACCCTACCATTGAATCCTACATTGTAAAAAATTTGACCCATTTGCTGCATCTTCACTCCTCCGCTGTTTTAGAATATCTCTCTTTTGGCCCATGAGTATGTTCCATAATAGGATGAAGTAATCATTTTCTATAAAGCGGTGAAGTGACGATGCAGCAAACGGGTCAAAAGTTTTACAGTGTATTCACTGTAGATTACAAACATTCGAAATTGTGCAGCTTTTAGATGATCCGTTGAAGGTCCGTCGTTCTACGGAGGACTCGCGGCTGATTACAGAAAGATAGTTGCAGCACGAATCCAACCCACATCGAACCAACAAACCAAAATATTCCCAAAATGTCGGATAATAAGAGTTATCCACATTCACCAGCAGATTTTGTACTGCGAAATTTTATTTGGTGTCAAATTGTAGAATCGCATCACGAGAAAAGAGATAGCTCTTATGAAACATCGCGTTGCTCATGTCCATTAAGTTTTGAAGAAGTCTATGATATCAGATAGACACTGTGTTCTATGGCTTACGTTTGCCTTGGTACGTGTGCCCTATTCAAAAGAAGAGTTGCCTTTTGTTCCCTGAAAAACAAGGCTGCAATATCCGCTGAAGAAATGTTTACCAAATGAGGTGGAACGATAATCTTCGTTTAAGATTAAATGATAGCGTCATAATAGTCATTGGCGTCAAAATATAATGCCAGAATTAGAAGTTTTTAGTTGAATATAACCTTAATGGGAGTCTGAATTTCAGTACCCGCCGAAGTCCCAGCTCGATAACGTGTGTCCTGTCATTTACTATCTTTGAAAGGAGAATGGATGGGAAATCTAGCATTTCTTTGCACGACCTTCTTCAGCACTTCTAGGACTTTTACAGGTAAACTTCATTATTTCTTGATGCATTCAAAAATATGTTTTGATCCCTTAATTATTGAACATATTGTTTTAATTCCGAACAACAAAGGTACGTATTCTGTCAAAACGTGTATAACAATGTTGATGAGATTTTCGTGTGTGGATTATAAATAAATATCGAATAAAGTCATTTGAGCTTGCTTAATATCACTAACTGCCAAAAATGACATACTTGTCACCGGATCCCAATTAGCTAGGTTTGAGGAACATGATCCAGTAGAAATAGAAACGGCAATATCCGTATACAGAATAGCAATGTTAAATATAATTTAGAATTCATAGCACTTTGAGCATTTATGATATTTTCATTTCATTTATACTTTCGTAGTATATACAACTATACCAAACCATACGTTGTGTAGTTTTTTACAGTCTTATTATTCTTTAAAAAGCTATTTTTTTTAATAATACTAATGATAGTCAGGCACGTAGCTAGGGAGGGGGCTAAGGGGGCTGAAGCCCCTCCCGAAAGTTTAAGAGTTATTTTAAAAGTTATCGTAAAGATGAAATTTGACAATGTTATTCTTGTTTTTATCTTTCATTAAATAAAACAACATACATTTTTAGCTATAAAGTTATTCAATTATAGTTACTGAAATTCCCCTTATATCACTCATTCAGTTATATTGTTTTTTATTCGTATCTGCCACTAAAAATGTAAGTTCTTATTAAAACGCAAATTTAATTGACTTTATGCACAATATAATTTGATAAGTGAAATTCAATATTATATTTTGACGAACGAAAAAGTAAATGGAATAGGAGTATGGCATATACACTGGTGTGCAAAATTTAAGGACGAGTCCCAAAATGCCAATTTTCAAGGGGTTTTCAAGCAATAATTTTCACGCGAATATTCAAAAGGAGGTAATATAATTCGAATAATTTCTATCCCTGCATAACAGCTAATCCATATAATATCTCATTCAGATCACACATGGTCACAAGAGCCACAGTCACTACGACGAAACAAAAAATAGGAAATTCCATACGCCTCTTTTATGAGTCTCAAATGACTACTATGTGTGACTCCACTGACAAGTCATTGTAACTGCTGTTTTGTGGCGAGTCACTGGGTGAGTTTACAATGTCGTTTCATTGAGACTCTCGTGTGACCTCTCATCTGGAGACTCAATTTCAAACTCATTGTGAAAGTTGCATTATTATAAATTACCAAATAATGTCACATTAAAGTCACATGGTGACTTTTCACAGTGGCTACCTCACAGTAGGGTCTTTTTCACCATTTGAAAAAGTCTTGTGACAGAAAGTCACCATGTGACTTTATTGTGACATTATTTATTGATTTATCATAATGCAACATTCACAATGACTTTGAAATTGAGTCTCCAAATGACAGTCACATGAGAATCTCAATAAAACGACATTGTAAAATCACCGGATGACTCGATACAAAGCAACAGTCGCAGTGACCTGTCAGTGGGCTCACATATCGTAGTCATTTGAGACTCATAAAAGAGACGTATGGAATTTCCTATTTTTTGTTTCGCTGTAGTGACTGTGACTCTTGTGACCATGTGTGACCTGAATGAGATGTTATATGGACTAGCTGTTATGCAGGGATAGTAATTGGTCGAAATATATTACTTCCTTTTGAATATTCACGTGAAAATTATTGCTTGAAAATCCCTTGAAAATTGGCATTTTGGGACTCTCCTTAAATTTTGCACACCAGTGTAAGATAACTTAAGTAGTTAAATATAAAATATTTACTTGCACGTTATGATATCCCTTAATTTTCTCTATCCTCATTATATCATGCATGCAATGAAAACCTAGAGTTACCCACTGTTAAAATGTTTTGTAAAGAAAGAAACTAAAATCTTTAATAGCCACCTAAATGTAAAATCATGTAAAAATTAATGATTTTAAAGAAAATATATCTTTGAAAATAGTGTTGTAAGTGTAAAAAGCTTTTTATTAAAAAAATCTTGTAGCATGAAATTCTGAAAAGGAATGATACGAAGAAAAACGATAGGGTATTAAGAAACCAAAGGCCTTCATGATGTCGTGCCCCGTGCTCTTCATTGAACAGCTTTGCTTTAGAATAGTTTGCATATGAATCTTTAATAGAAAAAACATGTTCCATAGTAGTGCTGTAAAACTAATGACTAAATAAATACCCGTGTGATGGCGTTATTTTAAAACTGACTACCGGTTTAAAAATTATCGTTACTCGTTACTGCTCAGAAACCGGCTATTAAAAATCATCGTATGTACTACATAACTGCAACAAATCTAGTTCCATATGGAACATGAGTATTTGGAAGAATTAGCATTTTTTACTCTTCACATATTATAATTTGCTGCCATCTATCTGTCCATAAAACACAGATTTAATCAAGTTTTTTTTTTTTTTTTTTTTTTTTTTTTTGGGCAAACAAAATTAAAAGCGATGCATAATTGAGTACAACATGTCTAAATTGTAGAATTTATTACTTATGAAAATAAAGAATAATTGGAGAAAACAATTTAGCAAGAGTAAAAGCTTACAAAATTTATACAATAAAATTATGAGATGTAATTACACAAACAAAATGTTTTTACAAGCAAATTCTCTCACTAATTTTACACTAACAAAATATGTGTAATTATGTGTAATGAAAATTTAATTTCTGGAATAATTTAAAAACAATGTTTTATTTCTTACGTGATCATCCTATCAAACACATATCTACATTTGTACTTCAATCCATTATTATCTCAGAAAATTTTTATTTATATATTAAAATAATTTTTTTTTTTCTTCAGATATGAAATTTAAAAACAAACAGCAAATATATTTTTAAAATCAACGAAAAAAGAGAAAAGAAAAATAAACTTTATCATTAAAACATTTTTAAAAGCAATCTAAAAATTTGTATTTATCATGGAAATGTTTTCAAATATAAAATATAAATACGAATGCAAAGATATTTTTATAGGAAAATAATATACTTAAAGCAAACCTGTAACTTTTAAAACTTAATTTCTTGAAAATGTTCAGAAAATTTACATTTCTCTCTGCAACAGTTTCATCATTACTACTAAGCTGTTGGTTCAATGATGGCAGTAACAACGGTTTTGATAGAACCAAACTATCACGCGATAGACGAATGCTTTACTAATAAAGGTCTTTTTTTTTTTTTTTTTTTAATTTGTCGTTGAACTTCCTTTAATTGAATACTTCATTTGGCATAAATCACGTTTTGCTTTATCACTTGATACTGCGGAAAAATATGTTCACAATTTACTGCTTTTTCTTTCCATAATAAATAAATAAATAAATAAGACCTACGAAATCCAAATCATTTGAGAATAACTGATACATTCAAACCGAAATAACTCAAATTGGTGCCTAATTCGCATCTCTTACGCGTCGACTGTCTGGTTTCATTCATGAATTGTACAAACGTACGTAAACAGAGTTTAAAGTTGGTTTCGTTTTTTTCGGAGGCATATTGGCAGTAACTGCAAACGAGGGATATTTTAAAGAAACGATTCGGTATTTCGTATTTTAGAGAATACCCGTTATACGTTAATGAATATGTGCGGTTTGCAACAGCTCTATTCCATAGTAGTCCGTCTAAAAAAATTCCCTTATCTTTTTGAAGAATTATCAATTTTAGGGTTGAAATCCCCTACGTAGGGTTACAGTATACAGGCGTATGACGGAGCAGCCAATATTTCTGGTCATGTTATTGAAGTCCAATCTAGAATTCGTCTGAAGTATCTAAAAATTAGAAACACCAATTGTGCAAGCCGTCTGTTATACCTTGCATTGCCCAACAGCCTGTTGATTTATGCCATCCAAAACTGTCTTGTGGAATTGTTAATGAAAAATGTTTTATGAAATCAACCAATAGTAATTCATTCCTTCAGAAAGCAATTCATCATATGTCACAGAAAAAAGAAAAAATATATCCTCAAACTTTTTTATCTTTGCGGCAGAAGGTTTGAAAGGCATGAAAGCATATTAAACGTTTGTTGAGCTCTTCAATTGCATTTCATTAGCCTAAAAATATTTCAGGAAAACACGTGAAATCTATCTGTGACAGCTGGAGCTTTCTTGACAATCATCGAGTGATCATCGAGTCGCCGAATGACAAGCTTTTCACAAGCAGTCTGATAAAGCCGTTGTCAGTTCTTCTAGAAAACATTTGTGACATGATATCGGATGTAACTCATATTAAAGAAATCCTAATTATTTTATAGAAACATGTAGAAAATTTACTATAATTTCCTGCGTATAATCCGCGGATCAAACAATAATTTTTGTCGCAGTTTTTTCTCTTAAAGACACTCCCGGTTTCCAAATCGGTTTGCAAACTGGAAATGCTTCTGAAATCCAAAACTTTTAACAGAAATCGAAAAAACGTGGAAGAATTTTTGACACGGACATCAAGTATCCTATGCAGAATCCTTAGATTTATCCTGATTCATATATTTTTTATTTACGCTTTAAATTAGGTAAATTATTGCTGCCAGGTGAGAGAAAAATTCAAGATTTGAGCCCCTCCCGAAAGAAAATCCTGGCTACGGGCCTGATGATAGTTAGTATATTTATTGTACGGAACCATCTGATCGCGAGTAATACTGATACTTGACCGCTTATGAGTAATTTTATTGTACGTCAGCGGTTTTTGCTGTGACGAGAATTCACATCCTGCTAAATCAACTATTCGCAAACATCTTGACGTACAAAAGGATAAAGTAAACTAATGATTTTAATTAATTTCATGATCAAAATTAACTTTTTTTTCTTATTCTGATTAGCTGACTAAGCAGAAATTTCAGATGAAAATAAATGTTTATATATTATTGAGCTATTGTACTTCTACATGGTGTCCAGTAAATGACTGACCCATTTTGAATGTAAATAATAAAAAACAGGTTTGAAATAAAAATGTGCGGTTTGCTGTATTGTTATCAGAAAATCAATAAATTTTTAGACATGCACTTTCTTAAAATAGTTCGAATTTTGGTCAACAAATGGCGTTGGTGGCGGCAATCGGCTGTAGAAATTCAGACAAGTCTCTAGTTTTCATATGCATGAGATTTTCGGCTCATTTCACAGAGTCGAATCTCAGTCAACATGGTGAATCGACTCTCAACTCACTGCAGAAATAGAGTTTGTTGGATAGAAGGAGATTTATTATAATATTTATGATTGAATAATTTCTATTATACTTAATAAAAACCAACAAAACAGGCTTTTTAATAATCATTGACTTTTCACACATTTAACATAAATAATTGTACTACAAAAATGTTTTTGTAACCCATTAACTGATTCTCTTTTTACGAACAATAAATTGAAAGTATAGGATAAACAACGCTTTTTTAACTAATAATAACACATTCCTCAGTGGTGCACAAAACAGGAATTTTAATATACATTTGTATAATTAAAATAAAATAAAACTTTCAACGTTTCGGGCCGTCTTCTGCGGGCGTCTTCAGGAAAATACTAAGCATTTCTTCCATTAAATAGTATGAAATTGTATTTAAAAAAATTGTAGTGTTAAAAAGCTTTAAGTAATGTATCAAGCAAACTCTTATTGCCCACGTTATGCAATGAAAGCAGTTAAGTGGTTAATACAGTGGTATAGAAATAGTGTTTGGCAAGTTCCCTGTCTAAAGAAAAAACAACTGGGCAATGACTTATAATTCGGCACATGAAAATATAATAAACCATAGAATGAAGGTATACGTTTATAATAAATCTTGTTTTTTTAACATAAAAAAATATTGAATTCGACGGAGAAAATAGCATACAAAACCAGCTGCTGGGACGAAAACCTGCTTAAAACGAAATATTGTTCATTTTTCCGAAAAGCGAATTTATCCCAACGTTATATTCATTTTTAACATTTAACATTATTTAAAAAAATGATTCTAAATACTTTTTGAAAATTATATATAAAAAACACTAATCATCCAACAATTTGGTAATATTTATGTTTATAAAATTGAACTATAATAAGTAGATCTGTGATAATTCTATGATGATTCAGGATCTATTATGCTTCCTGTAATGAAATTTTTAAAAGGGCTGACTCGCAGGATATAAAAACAGGTAAGTCACTTTTTTTAAGCTTCTTTCCATTTTAGCTCAGATGCGTTTGCAGTCAGGGGAAGAAGGGGAAAGAGTTGTGTGTAAAAAGCATTTTAAAATCTGTCGTGGCTTTCGTAATACAATTTTCATATATTTTAAATGTCAAAATATAAATATAACGTAAGGATGAATTTGGTTTGCGGAAAAATGAAAATATTTCATTTTAGACAGGTTTTTCGCCTTAGCAGGTAGTTCCGTATGTTACTTTCTCCGTCGTGATCAATATTTTTTTATGTTTAAGACAAGATTTGTTATAGACGAAATACAGACGCGCCTTTATTATAAGGTTTAATATATTTTTATGTGCTGATTTATAAGTTACTGCCCCGCTTTTATTTTAGACTGGAAACTTGCCACCACTATTTGCGTACCACTGTTTTAACTTCTGAATTCACTATACGACGTACAGACAATAAGAGTTTGCTTGATCCATCTCTTTTAAAGCTTTTTGGCATCACTAATTTTTTCTAAATACAATTTGATACCATTTAATGGAAGAAATGTTTAGATTAAATATTAAGATTTTTTAACTAAAGAAAACGTTGTTTATCCAATATTTTCAGTTTATTGCACGTAAAAAGAGAATACGTTAACCGGTTACAAAAACATTTTTTAATACACATTACTTATAGTAAATGTGTGAAAAGTCAATGCTTATTAAAAAGTAAGTTTTGTATTTTTTATTAAGAAATGTGGACATTATTTTATCATAAGTATTATTTTTAATCTCTTTCCCTCCAACAAACTCTATTTCTGTAAGTGAGTGGAGAGTTGATACAACATGTCGACTGAGATTGGACTCTGCTAAATGAGCCGAAAATCTCATGCGTATGAAAACGAGAGTAATATCTGAATTTCAACAGCCTGTTGTTGCCGAAAGCGCCATCTGCTGGCCGAAATTCGAACTATTTCAAGAAACTGTATATCTAAAAATTTATTGGTTTTCTAATAACAATGCAGCAAACCGCGCATTTTTATCTCAAGCCGTTTCCATTCAAAATGGGTCAGTCATTTGCTGGATACCCTGTATATTGTACTTTATTACTAGCTCTATTATATTCTCATTTATAACTATTTTTTGAAAAGAGTCGACGAAAATTTTATTATTGGTGCATCCAACTTTTTGCATTCGTGATTTATGAATTACCTTTTTAAAATGTAATTCACCAAATAGATTTAGAATGAAAACTATTTTATTCAGAATATCTGACTAATAAATGCAAAATTCTGAGTGCATAGATGATGTTTATAAATTTTCTATAAAAATATCCATAAAAATCGAACATATAGAACCATAAATCGAATATCTATAGCGAACGAATATTACCAACGTATTTTGAAATCAAAAATATATTCCTAAATCGCAAAAATGCTCTTATTTTCTGTTTTAATTTTGATTTTATATTGGAGAAATGTTGTCTTCAGTACTCTCAAAACTGATAAAGTACAAGTTGTTATGTTAAAATAATAAAACATAACAATACAATCATGTTATGTTCCTTTGAATGCATATTGTTAACAATCACTTTCACACAAAAGAAATTGCCACTCAAAGCCTATAAGTATTATTCAAAACTTTTTGAACTGCTTGTTTATCATAAAATGATGTACCATGTCATAAAATGTCATTCTACTAAATGTGGAGTTGTTTAAGTAGAATGCTGAAAAAAGAAATCAGAAAGTGGTGTATTTCAATAGTAACAAATCATTACACAATTTGTCTTTTTTTTTTTTTTTCTTGTTGTTGTTGTTGTTGTTGTTGTTGTTTTTTCCCGAAAACAGTGAAACAATCAGCATTTTTCTTATCAAAGAAAGTAATACAAATTTTAATTTCTCCAACGTCATATTCTCCAGGTTTGAATTAGGATTTCTCTTACAAAAAATTATACGTTTTGTTTAGGATAGAGATAATTTTATATATTATCGCTTTACGAGGTGGAAACCGTCGAAATTCGACGAAAGAAAATCTTTAAAAAAGAACTGTTTTATTTATTTATAATAAATCTCAGAAATTAGTTACAGCAAAAAATGCATGTTATATTAATCAGTCTAACTCTCAAGCAAATATTATTTTAATCTAAAATTAACAAAATACTTTAAAACACAATTATTCAAATTACTAAACGAAATAAAACCGAAATTCACCAGATTTTATAAAGACACATTTTAATATCTATATATATTTGTAATTTTGAGAAAAAATGGAGCGATTCTGTTGCCACAATTACAAAACTTTTACTAAAAAGTATTAAAAAAAATATATAAAAAATAAATTGAGATGCAAACGAATTGCATTTAAAAGTACATTTTTGACGTAAAAAATTAAGTAGATGAAATGATTTAGATGTTTAGAAGTATAAAATTTGCCGAAAATAGCAAAACTTAAATTATATGGAAAAATGTTGCGCATTTTAATTTCTATTTTTTTTTTTTTTTTTTTTTTTTTTTTTTTTTAACAGAAAATGGAGCGATTATGTTGCCACAATTACAAAATTGGTACTAAAAACTATAAAGAAATTAATATCGCAAAAATAAATCGAGATACAGTTTTCAAATAAATTGTTTTAAAGGTACATTTTTTTCTCTATACGACGGTGTAAAAATTTATAATATGCAATGTTTAGAAGTGTAAAATTTGCAATAACGAAAATTGCAAAAACGAAATTGCAGGGGAAAGTGTTGCCATTCGCAAAATGACGTACGCGTTATGCACAGATACGTTTGACCTCTATAATATAGATTCTAAAAAAAAAATGTAACTATCATTGTCACCGCTACCGATAATGAAGTTTTGGTGACCTAGGCTGTTTCTTCATTAATATTAAGAAATCTACTACACACAAAAATAGTATTGCGCACTGATTGATAATATTATAGAGAAATGTTAGATAAACATCCAAATACACACAGATTTTAAATAGAATAATTATTTTAAAAGTTGTTAAAGTTTGTTATCATTTCATTAAAAAGTTTTATAAAAGCGGAAACTATACATAGAAATTTAATCATTTGTACATTATTTTATACATTAGAAGTTCTCGATGTGCTGACTGCGTTTTTTTTTTATTTGATTCATTAAATTTTGATTCATTTCTATTTTAATTTCAATTTTTCATAGAATTTTGAGAGAAATTTTTACAAATTTTAGAAGAATTTATTATTTTATATTGTTGCCAAATGGTCAAAGATCCTTCAAATTAAAAAATATATATATTTACACGCGACTATCATAAACAGAAAAAAAACTTTCAAATGAGAATTAAATATGAATTATGAATTAAAATCGGGATAATATTGAAAATTATGTTATAAAACTATATTTGCATGTGAATATTAAAAGAAAAGTAAATATTAAAATAATTAAAATGCATTAACCACCTTAAATGTAAAAAAAAAAATCATATTTCAATTAGCTGAGAAAAATACTGAAAACAATTTAAATTTAAAAACACTTATATGAGAATATTTCATATTTCACATATTTAGATTATCTTTTAAACAACTGTTGTTATTCTAAAGCAGCCAAAATAAAAATATTTCTTTTCTAGCAATAGAAGTATCTACAAGTAAATATCATAAAAGAGAAAGGAAATTTTAAAATAATAAATTTGTTACTGAGAGTTAAAAACAGCAACTAAAAGAATATCATATCATATTTAAAATGAGCAAGTAATAATGCATAAAGTTAAAATTCAAAAATCAGACGAGACATTTATTTCATATAATCTATTACAGAGCAATCCAACTATGTTTACGCAAGTTAGGGCAGTGACAGGCGTACTGAATTCTTAAATTTTTTCAACTATGTTGTTAAGTGTTGAAACGCCTAATATGTTGAAATTTGCTTTCAGAAACTTATTCCCAATAGACGTAGCATATTTTAATTCTTATGTACAGCCGTGTATTTTGCTTTTACATCGTATAAGCCATTACTTAGCTAAAACTTAATTAAGACTAAAACATGCTTAACCTTCCGTCTACCAGACGGGTCCATTGGACCCGGCAGCAATATTTCTGGTGTCAATGGTAAAATGAGAAATTGTCGATTGACACCGGAATTTATAAAGGACTTGTCTAGATATTACTAATTCCTTAATTTAAGCTTTCATTGTAAAAGCAAAATTATATTAAAATATTACTGGTGCCGTTTGCAAGTTTGGAATTAAAATTAGGTGTTGCCGTAGATAAATGGGTGTTTTGTCTGGTAGACGGAAGGTTAAATCTAGTGAAATCACACTTCCGGAGATTATCTTCCATAGACAGCAATGTATCTAATTCTTTGCGTGGCCTGAATATTCTTTATCTAGATTTTAAAAACATATCTTGTTTTACTAAATGCATTTCAGCGTAGAAATACACAACTCATTTAAAAACTACCTTTAAGCTACTTTAGTTCATATTTTGTAGCCTGTGCAGTTTCTGTTGTGTTACCCAGTATGTAGTCTACAGCATTCATACACACAACGCAATATGCAAAAATTTAGGTAAACTTAAGAATTCATATTACAGCTAAAAATGAACATCTAGCATTCATATCTAATATACACTATTTTGGTTCCATGATAGTATCCGAAATCTTTTGTGTGTCCTTGTAAATACTATACAGTTTCTATGATACAGTACGTAACTCATAGAAACCACAGCAACATATATGAATTTCATTACATGTGATATAATTTAACATTATTAAAATATGCCGAAAACAATGTTTCTCCCTGTAACATTATGTGACAGAATTCTCTTGCGTGGGTCTGTAAATGAATAATAAATATATTTTGCACCACATATTGTACGTATACTTTAGTACACTTCAGTAAATGAGTACCAATTTCAATCTGTTTGAAAGGCTGTACACTGTAAAAAAAATCTGTAAAGATACTACACTTTATCTAGGAAACTGGGATTCCAAGAACTTTTCCTGTAACGGTAACAACAAAAACTCAAGTTTTAGAATCGGTTACATGGATTTTTCCTGTTATCGTTACATGAAAAGTTCTTGGAATTCCAGTTTCCTAGAAAATGTTTAGTACCTTTACAGATTTTTTTTTTTACAGTGTAGCATCATTAAAATGCATTTGAATTTTTTTTCCATTAGTTGTAATGTAACAGAAAACTTTTGACCGTCCCTGTAATTAAACTATGCATCCAAATTTCATGAAATTTGAAATTACTAGACAAGATTTTGCAACAATTGTATATTTAAAATATTAAAGCATTCGGCTGGGTAGTTTTTACATTGTTCTAAGCAGACAGACGGACGGACAGATTTAACGACGACTACAGGTGCTTCGTTCTTATATGATTACAAACGCACCTAAAAACATATTTAGGAACATAGAAATCTTATTAGAAACCAAGACATCAATAAATCCTCTATTGCAAAACATTGCTGGGGGATGAACCATACTTTAACTTCAATTAATTTAAAATAATCTCCAGATTTACTTCCATTCATGAATTGGACTTCCTTGAAGCATTCCATGTTTATAAAAAAATTGAAGGAATTGTAAATTGTATATTAATCATCCCTGCATTAACATATTGCTGAAAACATTTCATAAAAACCTCTTTTCTTACTTTTTCTTCTTCTTCCCATTTCTCTCTATTTCGGTTTAATTTTCCATCCATTCTCCTATTGGCTGATACTTGCAAACTTCAACTTGAATCCTCCATCTCTCCTACATAAATGACGAAATTTCTACTTCCCTTAGCACTGACGATGGTAAGCTATATGCTACCGAAACTGGTTTTCTTGTAATTTAATACAATTAGTGCTTTTCATGTTGTTATTTTTACATTTGTATAATAAAGTATAGTTTAAGCAAAAAATTAGAAAATCGATATTTTCGTTATTTTTCGCCGAATAAATTGTACTTAGTCCCATTAATAAAAGTAGCTTTATGAAACATATTTCGAAAATCACAACGAAGCTGAGGAAGAAAGTAGTAATCATATGACACAATGTTCCTCAGAACTAATCACACGATCCTTTATAATTCAAGATATGATACATTTGTCGAAAAATGAAAGAGATTATTCCATTTGGTTGAAAATAGCTTTAATAATCATGCCTGCAAGAGTCATATTTTTTCTTTAAAAATGGGCCGGAAAGCTTCGGACGGAAAAAAAATTACAAATTATTTAACAGATTAAAATATAAAGATAGCATGTTGATTTTAACTACGTATTGTAAATGTAATAGAAATTCATTTTTTTTTTTTTTTTTTTTTTTTTTTTACTACTTTCTCGCGTTGATAAATTATTTTTTTTTAAAAATAAATTACAAAAACTATAAAAAAAAGTTAATTTTGCCAACGAGAATTATTAAACATTTTCATACGAATAGCGCTGGGAATAAAATGACATTTTAACCCCTTCGCGACGAGAGCTTTTTACGAAATTTTTAATGTTTCGTCACCGGTTTTTAAAAGCAGAAATTTGTTCGCTACTAATTCAAGAAAATGCTACGATTAAATAAGGCAAATTTTACAGCAAAACTTTACTGGTGGGAATAAACATGGATTCTTAAGCTTTTTTCGGCACGTATACGTGTCGCTTGTCCCCAAGGGGTTTAATATACGGTAAAAGGAAACAGAAAACAAAATTTTAGTCACGTGAATTATGTTGGATAAGTCTAGAAAAAAAGGGGGAAAATAAATAGCATAGGGTTATCCTGGGAAATATTTTTCAATCTTGAAAGAAAAAACATCGCACCGTCCGTCAAATAATATGTTGAAATAATATCACTATCATTCGAATCCTCCTTACTTTCACCATACCCTGAGGGCATGAATGTGCAGAGGATTGATTCTCGCTTTTCTTCTCTTACAAGGAGAGGGTCCGAGGCTTGTGTCACCGAATTGGATGAACGTTTGTGTATCGATAGAGTATAGTTAGTACATAAATATATGACAGCTATAAAGCGCACTACCCAGGAATCTTGAGAAAATACGGCAAAAAAGTAAATTTAATTTATATTTTTGGTAAATTTCAATTGTCATGCATATTTTTTTCAATTGCGGTTCAAAAATAATCAATGAAAATTTTCCTTCCGAAAAAAAGGTCCGAGCGGGGTTAGATCCCAGGTGGAAAAAATTCGAAACCAACGCGCTACCGATCACGCCACAGTGGCCTGCAGAAGACGGAAATTTATCTGGTTATAAAATATAGCATGATTTTTAAGTGTTATTTTCTCAAGACCCCTGGGTATTGCGCTTTACGGCTATCATAAATTAATGTACTAACTATACTCTATCGATACACAAACGTTCATCCAATTCGGCGACACAAGCCTCGGACCCTCTCCTTCTTAGCTTATTTGGAGATTATTGCTCTAATTTTTTACGTTTTTCATGTATATAAAGTGAGAGAGAATTTTGATAGAAAGTATTTGAAAAAAAATATCGCAAAGAATTGGAAGTTTGCAAATTTACACGTGCTATACACATATATGTGTAGATTATTATTTTTAAAACTAAATTTGTTTGCAAATATAAAAACTTTGTCGGCGTAAATATAAACATTGTAAAATTGTTGGATAAAACTAACTGCTAATCAATAAGACACACATAAATATGTATTCTCATAAAATAATAAACTTAAACTCTCTGCATCAAACGAATTTTATTAGTACTATTTCTTAGAACAACTATTTAAAATTTTTGTAGCCAGTAGAAAATTGCAATGTTCAGACAGATTTTTTTTTTTTTTTTTTTTTTATTATTTTTTTTTGGAATTATATGTCAATCACTATATTGTGAAAAAGGACGTTTCATAATATTTTTTTTCTTGTAAAATATGGGATCAAATTGAACAGAATATGAGTCAAGCTCACGGGTTTCAACTTAATGCCTTAGCTCAGTTACAACAAGCTGGAAATTGCACGACAAACGTTGCAAATGAAGTATGTTTGAACCATAAAGAAGATGTATTTTGGTGTAATAATACACAGTACTTTGGATACAGTATAGTGTTCCAAACCTTATGTGTGTCCCTATAAATAATGTCCACTTTAGAAATTTTTGTTTAACATTTACAAAATTAATTAAATTTATCAATAAAAATTTTTATAATGGAAATCTGGTAATAATTATTAAAAGCATGTAAATAAATGATTGTGATTATTTGCATACCACATATTATATATGTGATAAGGAGTTTGTAGTTGTAAATTTTGATAGAATATACTTTAATTTCAGAAAAGCTACGCCTATTTAAATTTAACATTTAGCTAGGTGAAGTATTTAATAACGGCTTTAAGAAAATATTTAGTTTTAGCAATTTTTCTATACTTTCTAAATGTGATTGATCATAGTACTTTGTGTGAAAAGTATACTTTTATTAATAGACGTATAAAATAAATTTTCTGTTAAATTTTCTTTAGTGATTTTAACATTACGACTAAACTTAAACTGTTAATATGTTGATTGCGCTTGAAATTTGATCCATGCATATCATTAATACTGACATAAAGAATAGTTTTAGTGAAAACCGCAAATCAATCGACCAATGTTTCAGTTTTTTATGTTTATTTGAAAATTTGACCCTAAACTTTAATGGCACCTATATCCTTTGGAAAACGGGTTTAATAATACTTCCATGTTTTATCAAAAATCATTTGTATTTGTTCAAAGTTCACAAAATAATACTTTTAAATTTTTTGAGCTATTAAGAGATGATAGCAACAAAAATATATGATAATCCTTCTCTGTATATTTTTACAGAAATGCTATACTTCTATATCCACTGTTACAGAAATAGCACTCAAAACCAAAGACTCAAAAATAAATTGATATTCAATTTTGAAGCAACTTGCATTTAACCCTTTATGCATCGATGGTACTTTAAAATACCATTGAAGAAAACTTTATATAAAACTTATTTATTCTGTCTATTAATAAAAGTTTTTTATTCTTTCCACACAAAACTCTTGTCGATCAAATTTAGATAGAATAGAGAAAGAGTCGAAGCAAAATATTTAAAAAAAGTGGTAGTTTTATTATTACTGTTTGTAGGTATTTCTATTCTTTCTTTAAATAAAATTATATGAAACAAATTCAACTGCAAAAGCGTTTCCATTCATAGAGAGGATCATGATTCATTTAAACGCATTGCTTTTTTAAGCATTGTGATATTTTCAAAAGAGTAATTTTGGTTAATAATAACACATTGCTCAGTGGTGCACAAAACAGGAATTTTAATATACATTAGTACATATTAAAATAAAATAAACTTTCAACGTTTCGCGCCGTCTTCTGCGGGCGTCTTCAGGAAAATATGAAATGGAAGGACTACGTTTGCATCTTGTTCGAGAGATAATATTTCTACTAAATTAAAAACTAAATGAATTAAAATTTTAAAAATGTTGCCAATAACACGTGAGTAAAAATTAAAATATTGCAAGGAAATAAAAATTTTAAGGTTTTATGATGTTATGCCATATTTTTGGTATATTGTAGGATAAATTATCATTACATGGTTTATTTTAGTTTATGAAAGTTTATTTTATTTTAATATGTACTAATGTATATTAAAATTCCTGTTTTGTGCACCACTGAGCAATGTGTTATTATTAGTTAAATTTTATGGTGCAACTGTCCTATATATATTTATGAGTAATTTTGGTTAATTAAACTGATTAGTTTTGTAAATATTTTACAAAAAAATTATAACTTCCTATATATTTAATCAGTTTTGATGAAAAAAATTATGTCTAAATTCCACATTAATATTATCTAAGTGGATCAATTTCTTGATAAATGATTCTATAGATAAATGGTTAAAAGTACATTTCCCTCAATGCAATGGTTTTAAATTTAAAAATATAGGATATTTATAAATTAAAAAACTTGCAGTTGATTATAAGTATTTAACCGTACAATGATATATCTGCTTTGTTATACGTCTGACTTACGTAGTGCACCGTCATTGTTTAATGAGGACACTTCTTGTCTAAAGAATTACGGATTGCATATTGGGGCATTTGCATGAGCACTTGTCGTGTAAGTCACATTATTAGTAACTGCGAAATTGTTGGCCACCATTATTTTCGAATGGTTTGCATGGCCTTATTCAAATGATGAAATATCTCTGATAAAATAAGTCACATTTTTCCGTTCTAAAATACTGGTATCAAAAATCATAGCATGTGACTTACATGACACATATGTTCATGAAAATACCCACTGGGGAACTAAAAAATAAAGCAAAATCAAGTAAGCAAAATGTCAGTTATCTTCTTTGTTTTCAGAATAATTTTATATGCAAATAAAATCATGATTCATGCATATTTAATACAATACATTTTTTTAAGAACTGTATTTTACGAATTGAAATTACACTTAAATAGTGTATAATTGTCTTTTTTAGTGTGCATTCTTAGTATCTATATAGTCTAAAATGCAATTTAAAAAACATAAAATGCATTACTTTTTTTTTTACTTTTCACAAATCGATTTTATTACTTTCTGGAGGAATCGTTGAAGGGTTCTTTCTTTAGCCGATTTCGTCGTCATCACGTTCCATTGTATTACGGAGATCGTTATGACTTGCCCATTTCCCGAGCTCAGGAAAATGAGGCGAAATAACTTAAGTTTTCCCTTTTGTTACTTTTTCTTTATTTGTTCGTTAGCGAATATGTTAAATCTAAATGTGAAGAATTTCTTGCTTAATTGTGCTCTGGTCTGCATTTATTTAGTGTTTAGTGCCTGTGGGACATATGTATCATTATTTTTGTTAGAAAATAAAACTGGAAGAAATGCTGTTATTGTTTAGTGACGACACTTTAATTGTTGTCTAAAAAAATTCGGACTGCATATTCGGCGGGGGGTGGGGGCTAAAAAGTAAAATAAAGTAAAACAGGTGGGGAAATTTTCAGTTATCTTCTTTCTTTTTGGAATAATTTTATTTTTAAGTAAAAACACCACTCGAATTTATTTAATACAATACATTTTTAAGAATTATGTTTTATAAATTGAAATTATACTAAACCCTTTTGAGTCTGGTGTACTATTAATAGTATATGACTTTTAATGAGGTATTATTTTGTTTTAAGAAATATTTTTGCTACTATTTAAACTAGTAGATCGAACCCGGGCTTCCCGGGTTACATAGCAAAGATAAAAATCCTTCTTTTAATTGAAAACTTCAATGAATTTTCTACATGTAATATGCGTTTTAGATTGCTAACTAACTCCAAAAAAGCTTTTTTAACCCTTTAAACCCTTGAAGGGGGTGGGATAAAATATATCCCACTTAATTTTAATTTCAAAACGCCACATTCACGCTATTAATTTGAAATAGCAATTTTATTTTTCTCAAATACGTAAATACGTGAAGAAACGCTTTTAAATATTTTGAAACAAATTTGTTTTTAAATTCTGGTGTCAATCAATCATTTCAGCATTTTAAGAATTGAAATGCTTTTCCCTGAAACGGTTAAGTGTCTTGCGGATTTTTTCATTCATGTTTCATTCATAAAATAATAACTGTGAAAAGTATTGGTATGAAGATTTGTATTTGATAACTTTACATATTTTTTTTTATCTTATATAAAAAATTAACATTAATCTCAATATTCCATTAAATCAATCTCTGAATTAAAATATTACATAGTGGAAAAACATGATTAGGATAACGTGGTTAGGTTAAAGGGTTAAATGAAAAATATTAATTATGGAATCAAATAAAGCTATGAAGTTTATCAAAAGTCACATTTCCGTATTAGACGCATGCCAGAAGTTATTAGCCAAAGATTTCGTTACGGCAGCAATTTTGTTTCTGGTCATTTCAGTGCTCCGAGCACGTAATTCAATTGCATGTATGTTAAATTTGTATTAATTTATTTTATTTTATTTTATTATTTATAAAAGAAATTTTAATTTTGCTATAGTATATTAGCCGGAAACTCTTTATATTTTTCTAAGGACAAATAGATTAATCTATCGTAATCGAGTTTCACTCGGTAGGTATAAATTTAAAAATAACTCGCACTTGATTTTTTTTAAACCACAGCCAATCAGTAAATTGAAAATTGAAATACAGTTTTCAAACAAATTCAAAGTATCTTTAAAGTATTTTTTTTTCTTATTTGGCAGTGTAAAATTTTAAATTGTTTGATTACATGTTGAATTTGTAATTTTTAATAATTTAATCTGCGTTTTTAACCATTCTTTTATTTTATTACTCATGAAATTTTAATTTTATAATGGAAAATTATAAGGAGCAATATTTATAGATTTATGAGTAAATTCTGTATCATTATTTCTTAATGGAGATACGTGATAAAGATTTAAAAAAAAAAAATGCTTGAAAAATATAGGCTCGCAATAAAGGAGTCAAATGAGATACAGTTTTAAATCAAATTGCATTTGAAAGTAGATTTCTTTTCTTATATGACGAAATAAAAATTGAAAATATGCGACGTTTAGAAAATTAAAAAATTGTAATAATAAAAATTGCAAAAAGTCATTTTATCCTGAAATGTTGTTGTCATTCGCAAAATAACGTCAGTGCATACGGACGCATTTGTTCATTACAATACAGATTTTGCGCATATGAAAAATCGGTACTACTTGATTATCCCATCGACCATTTTCGCCAAATTAAAAAAAAATTGCCAAACTAATAGCCAAGTTGTATATGTTGACATAACTTCTATTTTAAATGGCGGAAAAACAAATAAATTAGTAAAACATAATTAAAAAAACAAATAAAAAGTATTAAAAACCACTTGATGACATTTTAAGCATGTGTGTCGTGTTTAATATCACTGAATATGACATTCACAATCATACATTATTGGCATTTAATCTTATAACTTGGCGATAGTTTTTTTGGTTGACGGGATAACCAAGTAGTACCGAAAAATCTTACGGGCATACTAAAATGTTAAAAGTAAAGAAATGGCTGTACGTACACTTTTTTTTCCAAAAAAGTTTGCTTCAAAGTTAACTCTATGAGAAATTTAAAATTCGTTTTATAAATTAAAATACACAACACAAATTAAAAGAATAAACATTAAAATACACAAACATTGCACTCCGTCACTTCAACGTGCAAAGAAGATGCTGTATTTTCCGTGAAATACGCAAACCGTGATTTTTACAAATCATGCCAAACCAAATTTTCAATTACATTTTAAACATTGGATATTGGCGAAATTGCATTTCGTCATTTACATCGTTCTTTTTCTAGTTCAGATCAATTTTCTATGTGAAAAATGTACTTTTTTTTCTTTTCTGAAAATATATTTGGAAAATAAAAATGGTTCTAAAAATAAAGTAAAAAAATATATATATATAATTATTCCAAAAAGAAAGAAAAATTAAATAATTTTGATTTGCCTTTTCTTTCAGGTAAAATGACAGGTAACAAAAAAGAACTAAAAAAATCGCCTGCTCTAGCAAGTTTAACTGAAATTTATAAAAAATTACACTAAGCAAATAATGTTATTTTAATATAATTACAATGGAATGTCTAAAATAATTGGACAAAAATTTGGGGAGCCTGACATTACTTTAAACCTGGAATTATTGCCAAGATCATCTTTGTTTGCTTGTCTAACTCGGCGAAAAAAATTCAACCCGGAGGGGAAAAAAGAATGACATTGAACAGGTACTAAATCCTTTGACATACACAGTGTTTTTTTCTAAATAAAAATGATTTGCTTAAATTTAAGCATTCTAAATTAGCATTTTATTTTATTATAAACTAAAAACTATAGTACTAAAAGTTTCCACAGACTTGTCATTGAAAGTTTCCTTCTTTTTTGCGAAAACACGCGGTTGTGTTTGGGCTTAATGCAGTAGATTTCAGGTTTAGATTTTTTGCACCCTCCCAGCCACCATAAGAGTTCTCTATTTCTTCTGCTTACTTTATGGCTATTTTTCCTTTACTTTGCTCAGAAATGGAGTACTCAAGTTGCCACCTCCAGAAAAATTAAATTAAAATCTACAAAAAAATTAATATCTCAAAAACAAATTAAGATACAGTTTTCAAACAAATTGCATTTAAAAGTACATATTTTTCCCTACAACGGTGTAAAGATTGGAAATGTGAGATGTCTAGGAGTTAAAAAATTTGCAGTAATGAAAATTGCAAAAGTGAAACTTCATCAGTAAGTGTTGCCATTCGCAAAATGACGTATGCGTTACGCACAGATACGTTTGGCCTTTATTATATAGATATACTATTGTTATTATGTATCTATGCATTTACTATATGAGTTCATTTATGTTTAGGCATTTAGTAATAAATCAAATTATTATTATTTGCTGAATTCTCTTTGCACCATTAGAGATTTTTTTAATTTTAAATATATATTTCACTCTTTCAAATTAAAATTAAAATTACTTTTTGAAAGAATCATGTGTAGTAAAATGCAGAAAGTATTAGAAAGTTGTAATATAAGTTGAATCTTATTGCAATAGAATATTTTCTAAGCATCTCCAAAATTTCTTCCTTAACGCCTATTGTCATATAAATATTAACTGAATATTATGCAAAACAACAATATCCCTTATGTTTAATGCAATGAAATATTCATTAAACACCAATTAATTTTATTATTTGGATAACTAGCATTAATGTTATTAACGTAAAAATATTTTTTTATGAAAATTGGAAAAAAAATCGGAACCTACAGGGAAAAATGATGCACATTCGTCTGTTTCTGTATGCATACTTAGTATCTATGTACTTTTAAATGCAATTTTTAAAACATAAAATGCATTATCTTCTTTTAATTTCGCTAATCGATTTTACTATTTACTGGAGGAATCGTTAAAGAGTTTTTCTTTAGCCGATGTCGTCGTCATCTCGTTCCATTGTATTACGGAGATCGTTATGACTTGCCCATTTCCCGAGTTCAGTAAATGAGGCGAAATATCTAAAGTTTTTCCTTTTGTCAGATTTCTTTATCTGTTCGTTAGCGAACATGTTAAATTTAAATGTCAGGAAATTTCTTGCTTAATTGTGCAGTTATTTAGTGTTCAGTGCTTGCGGGGCATACCAATATCATTATTTGTGTTAGAAAATAAAATAAAAAGAAATGCCGTTTTTGTATAGTGACGACACTTTAATTGTTGTCCAAAGAAGTTCGGATTGCTTATTAAAAGATTAAAAAGTAAAAAAAGTGGGAAATTTTTCACTTAATTTCTTTGTTTTCGGGAAAAAATTATTTTTAAATAAAAACACCATTCGTGTTTAGTTAATACGATACATTTTTGAGAACTCTGTTTTATGAATGGAAATTATGCTTAACTTTCTTGTGTTTGGTGTACTATTAATAGTACATGTCTTTTAATGGAGTATTATTATGTTTTTAGAAATATTTTCGCTACTATTTACATGTAGTAATGTTATTATGTATCTATGCATTCACTATATGACTTCATTTATGTTTAGGCATTTAGTAATTATAATAATTATTATTGTTTTCTGAATTCTCTTTCGGTCGTTTGTGATTCTTTTATTTTGAACATATATTTCACTCTCAAAAATCGAAATAAATACTACTTTCTGGAAAGACTCATGAGTAATAATGAACGAAAAGTATTATAAAGTTGTAATATAAGTTAAATCTTAATGTAATACAATATTTTCTAAACGCCTCCAAAAATTCTTCCTTTGACTATTGTCGTATGAATATGAATTGAATAGTACGCAAAACAACAACATTCGTTATGTTTAAAACAATGAAATATTCGTTAAACACAAATTAATGTAACTAATAAGAATGTATTTATTAAAATACAACACATTGCTCAGTGGTGCACAAAACAAGAATTTTAATATACATTTGTACAATTAAAATAAAATATAAAACTATCAACGTTTCGCGCCGTCTTCTGCGATTATTAGAAATATAAGAAAAATTATCTCTCGATTAAGATGCAAACTTAGTCCTTCCGTTAGCATATTTTCCTGAAGACGCCCGCAGAAGACGGCGCGAAACGTTGATAGTTTTATTTTATTTTAATTGTACAAATGTATATTAAAATTTTTGTTTTGTGCACCACTGAGCAATGTGTTGTATTTTAATAAATACATTCTTATTAGTTAAATTTTATGGTGCAACTGTCCTGTATATATTTAACAAATTAATGTATTTGGATAGCTATGTTAATACTATTAACGTAAAAATAGTTGATTCTGAAATTGAAAATAAATCGAAACCGAAAGGGTTAAATAATGCAAATTTGTCTTTTTAGTGTGCATTCTAAGTATCTATATGATTTAATATGCAGTTTGTAAAACATAAATTGCATTATCTCCTTTTTCTTTTTAACCGATTTTACGGAGGAGGTTATGATTTCCACCTGTATGTATTTCTTGTTCACTCATAAATTCTTTAAATATGAACCGATTTTGATAATTCTTTTTTTTTTTTTTTTTGTTTGAAAGTATTAGATACCCATGTGGTCCCATTTTAATTTCATTAATTCTGATGACTAGAATTTTTTTTTAAATGAAAAAATATGGATTTGATAAAAAAAATAATGATTTATCACAAATCATCTTTCATTGTTGCAACCGTTTTTAAATCATAGGCATATTAAAACTATGCATTCATATGCGTTAGCGCCAAGTTGTAGCCAAGCTTGATTCTTTTTTTGAAGTCGGTTAGTATTTTTTAAAGCATGTTTTATTATCGCAAATCGATTTTAGTATTTTCTGGAGAAATCGTTGAAGGGTTCTTTCTTTAGCCGAATTCGTCGTCATCACGTTCCATTGTATTACGGAGATCGTTATGACTTGTCCATTTCCCGAGCTCAGTAAATGAGGCGAAATATCTAAAGTTCTCTCTTGTCAGATGTCTTTATTTGTTCGTTGGCGAACATGTTAAATTTAAATGTCCGTAATTTCTTGCTTAATTGTGCTTTGTTGTGCATTTATTTAGTGTTTAGTGCCTGTGGGGCATATGTATCATTATCTGTGTTAGAAAGCAAAATAAAATGAAATTATTATACTTTATGTGTGAAATTCTAAAGATAAGATTTTTATTAATGTGTAAATATTTTATCTGTGGTGTATAAGATTGAAGTTTTTTCCTTCACAATTTTTAGCAGAACAATTTTCTATTTAAGGTTGAAGATTTTCAACACCTGTTGCATTTAGTGTTTCTGTCAGAAATTTCTTAAAAGTTAGTTAAATGTATTTCAATGCACAAAAATATTTATTTTTTATGTTTCACTTATTTAATTTAAAGAGATATGGGACACAAAAATCCTGAAATGTTCTAAAATAATTTTATTGCTCAAAACAATTCTTTTTTCGCTTATAATGACGTTTAAATCATGTTTCACATTAACTGGAATAGCAATCATATCATATTATAAACATAAAAGTTCTGTTTCTTTGTAATTACTTGATCTATGACCTATAAGGTACGCTGTTTTTATGTGCGTAATTAAGTAAATATGTAGCACTTATAGTCTGCATTCAGTACGTCCGTCCGACTGCATATAACAACGATAAAATTACCGCACTGAATCATTTGAAATTTAAAATATATAACTATTACATAATTTTGTCAAATAATTTGAAATTTTTTTGAAAATCGAATGCATAGTTGAATTACAGGGACAAAAGTAGTTCATTACATTACGTTCAAAGGGAAAAATAGTTTCAAGTGCATTTTTAATGATGTTACACTCTTCCAAACATAATAAAATCCATATGCATATGTAACATATATAATAAAATATACATTATTTACGATCTGCGGTACAAATAACATTTTTTTCTTAATTTACAGGTCTACACAAAAGTATTTTATCACAAAATAGTATAGGGGAAAACATTGTTCAAAGGGGTGCGTTTTAATTACATTAAACTATTTTGTGTTTTATGGAATTGATATGCAATGAATTTTGCTACAAGTTGATTTTTGTATATTATAGCATATAGTATTTACAGGGACATACGAAATATTTCAAATATTGTACTGTATCCGAAGTACTGCTTATTTTTAAAACATCATCGTACTTTGAACGCATCTCATTTAAAACTCGTGATGTGCAATTTCCCAGTTGTTTATTTTAAATTTGAACTTCTAGAAACTGTCTTCAATTAGGGAAAAGATACCCTTTTAAATTTTGTAAAATCTTCCACCCATACTATAATTTTGAACTAATTGTGGACCATTTAGTTTTTTTTTTCAATAATTATTGTGTTATACATTTCTTCAGTCAATAAATATTTTTTTTATTTTAAAATGTTCCATAACAGTCGTTTTATTAATTAATCTAATTTTTATTGTAAATGTTAACAAAAAGAAAACCTTCTAACTGCTAATTTATTTATTCAGATTTATATAAAAATCTATCTAAAAATCAAATTACTATTATATAAGATGTATTTGAGATCTTCAGGTATTAACAAAGATAATTATTAATGAGGAACAAATGTTTGATTTATAATCTTGAACATACAGAGTTAAATTTATCTAAGTATTAAGCTGCACTTTTTAGTAAATAAAATGCATAAAGATTTTCTTTTCTTCTAAGAAATCAGTTTTACTATTTTGGATGAAATCATCGAGTACTTTTTTGAAGCGGATTCCATCATCACTTCCCATTGTATTACGAAGATCGTTATGACCCGCCTCTATACCCGCGTTTAGGAAATGAGGCGAAATATCTAAGATCCATTCCTTTTCTTCTGCCTTTTATTTTTTCGTTGGTAAACAGGATAAGACTAAATGTAGAAAACATTTTTTTAAATTTTGCTTTAAGTTCCATTCTTTTTAAGTGTATTGTTTGAATTAAGTAGAAATATTTCGATAATATGCTATAAAGAAAGAAAACAACAACAATTGAAAAAGATTATATTAGCAATCATGTGATATTATAAACATAAAAGTTCTGTTTGTTTGTAATAGCTTGATCTATGACCTATAATTTACTCTGCTTTTACTTTCTTCTATTTTTAAAAAAAGAAAATATTGGATTCATGAAACATTTCGAAATCCAGTTTTTTCGGATTTACACATTTTAAGGGTGTATTCGAAAAAACGCTTTTTCACCTTCAGCAGCTCGAAATTTTCTGATACAATTTTAGACATATTTTTAAAAGTAGAATCATGAAACTTGCTGAGGGGATTCTTGAAGGGACGTATGAAGTGCCGAGTAAAGTCTTTTTACGCTCAAATCATTAGAATTTGATTTATAAGCAATTAACTTCTCCGGAAGACCCTTTTTTTCGTTCCCTTATCTCCCATTTCGGAAAAATCGGTTCAAATTGCCGTTTTTGATTGCTTTTTTTTTGCAATATTTTGTACACTTATCAAAGAATTGACCTTTACGGCACCTTGTGCACTTTCTAAATAAGAGAATCTGCGAGTTTCATGTGTTTGAGAGCAAAAGTGAATTCAAAAATAAATCGGAAAACAAGCAGTTTGAATCGAAATACACCCTTAAGAGTCAGAGAACCCGAAAATCATGTTTTTACAAAATGTCTGTCTATGAGTTTCTGATATTCTGTCCGTCTGTCTGTACGTGACATAAATTTTGAGGGATCTATATTGCAAGAGCTAATGAATGGAATTCAATAAAAATTTATATTCATGTATAAATAGAGAAAAGAAACACTTTTAATTTTTGTAAAATACCCAATCCTTTCTTGTATCTTTCAATTAACTCTCGATTATTTAGTTTAAAAAAATTGCTTTTAATGCATTGTGTAACACTTTTCTTAAAAAATGGATTTTTTTCAGTTTTTTTAATGACCCATAACAGTATTTTTTAAATTAATTAATTTAACTACTACTGTAAATATTTTTTCTATATAAAAAACCTTTAATTACCGATTTATTTATTTAGATTTTTTTAATCTATCTAAATAATCAAATTCTATTTATATGTCTCTTTTAATAGCTTCAGACATTGACAAAGATAATTATTGAAGAGGAGCAAATTTTTGATGAATAATCTTGGATATAAAGATTTAAACATATCTACGTATTAAGCTGCGCTTTTCTTAACAAATAAAGTGCATAAAGATTTTCTTTTCTTCTAAGAAATCGATTTTACTATTTTGGATGAATCATCGAATACTTTTTGCAGCGGATTCCATCATCACTTCCCATTGTATTACGAAGGTCGTTATGACCCGCCTCTATACCCGCGTTCAGGAAATGAGGCGAAATATCTAAGCTCCATTCCTTTTCTTTGCCTTTTATTTTTTCGTTAGTAAACACGTTAAGACTAAATGTAGAAAACATTTTGTCAAATTTTGCTTGAAGTCCCATACTTTTTAAGTGTATTGTTTGAATTAAGTAGAAATATTTCAATAATGTGCTAGAGAAAAAGAAAACAACAAAAAGAAAAACAAACAACAAACAATTATTAAATAATTTCAAAACTATTTTGTAATTACTTAATAATAATAATTTGTAATGACTTAATGTTTTTATAATTACTTAATCCATGATATATAAGGTACACTGTTTTTTATTTTTTATTTTTTTAATGTAGATTTTTGTTAAACATATGAACATTTTTAAATATCTTGCATAGTATTTTTTCTATTTCTTCATTCGATTTTTCGGTGCGTTCGTCTTCATGTAAATACAAAGCCCCTATAGTCGTCGTTCAGACCGTCCGTCCACCTGTCTATCGAATAACAGAACAATTATGTATAACAGACCAAAAACAACTCAAACGAATCATTTGAAATTTAAAATATATAATTATTGCATAATTTTGTCGAGAAATTTAAAATTTTATGAAATTCGAATGCATAATTCAATTACAGGGACAATCAAAAGTTTTCCGTTACATTACGGCCAATGGAAAAAGATAGTTTCAAGTGCATTTTAATGATGTCACACTCTTTCGAACGTAATATAATGGATATGCATCTATGAAGTATGTAGAAAAATATACATTTTGTGAAATCTGTGGTGCAAGGAATATTTGTTATTAAGTTATAGGGCTACACAAATGTATTCCACTATATAGGGGTATATTGAGAAATATTGTTTTGGGCAAGTTTTTATAATATTAAACTATTTCAAATTTTCTGAAATTCATATAGGTTGCGGAGGTTGACAACTTACTTCCTGCATAATAGAAACCAGATAGTATTTACAGGGATTCACAAAAGATTTCAGATACTCGACTATATCCGAAGTACTGTATACTATTTATTACACCAAGATCTCAATATTTTTAAAACTTCCTTATAGTACGAACGCACCTCATTTGTCACACTTGACGTACAATTTTCAACCTGTTTACTTTTGATTTGTTAGTATAGATATTTTTTAAGTATAAGGTATTTGTACCCAATATGGACAGAGCTTTCAATATGGACACACCTAATATTTTTAAGAATAACAATTTTGATCGAGAGATTGCGCAACATGTGCATGAAGAAAAGCAGTTGAAAAGATAATTAAGCCTGGAAAGTGCAAAAAAGTGCACTGTTCACCATTTAGAAGGAAACGTGTTGTTTCGTGGTGAGCTGATAGTAAGTAAAAGTGAGTTTAAATTCCTATTTGATATTGTACAATTACTTAAAATATTGTAAAGCGGAGTGGTTTAGAAAGCTAATAAAACATATTTTCCGGTGTTTTCTCATATATTGCTTAAATTTGTTTTCTTTGTTTGTTTATTACAAGATTTATTAAGAAGACGCCCGATTCTCAGGATGGACACCTTATATCCACATTGGAAGTAACGCAAGTGAATCTTCAGATTCACAAGAAAATTCTGAACACAGATGCAATAAAGCTAAGCAAAACTACCTACGTGCTTTACATGGGTCTTCGAAGAGTCCTAACCGAAAATAATCCCCCTTCCAAAGTGCATGTTTTGAAGATATTTACTACCCCCCCCCCCTTCCACCGCAATACTTTAAGATACATTTTATTTCCCTCGTCTTCTAAAATCTCTTGGAAGAGTGGCTCTTCCGTTTACCATGTGTAATAAGTCAATAAGGAGAAACCTGTCGCTAATATGTGCATGCATGTACATAATAGGGCCAGGTGGTTCCTTACATGGACACTTGTAAACATTTTTTGTTTTTATCGTTTAAATTAAACCAAAATAATTCCAAGATCGCTACTTTTGATAATGATAATCAATAGTCCAGGGAAAGTGTTCATATATTTTTGGAGTTCTATGACATGTACACGGAGTTGAAAAAAAAAAAAAATTTTTCTTGGGGTGTTCATTTTGGGTACAGTTACCTTATAAACAGTTTTAAATTTATTGCATAGTATATTTTCTACTTCTTCATTCGATTTTTAGTCCAGGCATTAAGTGCTAAAAAAAACCCCAAATAACTGCAAGTTTTGGTGTAGTTTTGATTTTTGGTTCCTTTTATGTTTTTGGGGTCGCTGAACACGAATCTGGCATTATCCAACAAAATTTCTCCCCGGAAACGTTTTTTCGGCAAAAAACGTGCAAAAAACGTGACTTTTTTTCGTTTTTTCTAAATAATTTCAAAATTATGCATTTTACATAAAAGTCATCCATACATAAATTAAAGAGCACAAAATTTCCTACATTTTATGTATTTAAAGTTTTTTTCTCTGATCGATGGTTTATCCGTGAGAGAGACGCAAAAATGGGTGTGAAAAGCAAAAAATTCTGAAAAACGTGAATTACAGCACTTTACGTCGATGAAACATGAAAAACAACCATTTTACGCAAATTTCCCCCACTTAATAATGCTAAATATATTATTATTGACTATATTTTATTAATCTGATGTTTATTGTTTCTTTCATAACAAAAAAATAAATAAAAATGAGCATATTTGTCATCAAAATCTTCATTTGCTATTACAAAATAATAATAGTAATAATTTCTTAATTTGACTTTTAAATAATGTAAATAAATAACTAAAACTGGCTTTAACATATAAAAGCTGACACGGATTCCAGTTCTTAAAGTTCTCGGAGTTTAAAATGTGGGTGTAAAAATAAAAAAAATCCGGAAAATAGGAATTATGGCACTGTACATATATTTAACATGAAAACTGACCATTTTTCGCAAAGATTGAGTTTAATTGTTTCTGAAAATATTATGATCGACTATATTTTACAATGAAGTTTCTAACAATAAAAACGACAACTCATTATGAATTATTATTTAATTATAAATAATTATGTACATTAGTAAGTACATTGACTTAAAAAACAAAGTACTATTTCCGCTTTCTTTTATTTGAGGGTCCCTGCTTTTCACCGACATCTACAAAATAGGAAATAGACGAATGGAATTAGTGGGTGTTTTTATAACTATTATTATTATAAATAAAAGTTTTTTTAATAGTAAATATTTTATATCTTGCTACATGACTATTTCCCCTTCCATTGGGTCCTCTGATTCATTGTGTGGGCAATTCATTTCCAGATCGGCTTCAAAGTCTAGCTAATCCTCTTCGTCTTGACACACAACTGCGATGTTGTTGCAGTTTCCCGAAGCAAATCTTCTAACTGATATCTTCGCAAATAATTTTTGCTGCTGCTTCAATCACTCGCAACCTCTCATCTCGATCAGATGTACATGTTTGCTGATACCATGCATTAGTCAGTATCTTCCCTCCTATATTCTTGAAACACACAATGGACTTTTTTCTGATTCTTTGTGATCAGTATGTCGTCTCCATATTTCTCAATGAGGTTAAACTTTACAGTTCTTATATCAGGTTGATAACTCCCTGTAACCTGTTTCATTAGCTCTTCCATGGAGAATTGACACTCGTCATCATGATTTTCAAGGTAGTCGTATATACTTTGCGTTGCTCTGTCGATTGCCTCGGCAAATGGACTACGTTTTTTCTGTTCTTGGATCTTCGGCCTCCCATAAATATATTTAAAACATTTTATGTGGTATTGAGCATCTGTTGCGATCAAATCATTCACTGGTTCGATGCGCTAAATTATAGCCTGCCCATAATCATCATTGCGAACTCTTGCTACTTTCAGAATTGTACTTTTGAATCCCATGTGTCGCACACGGTATACATTATTTCGTTCGCTTGGTGGATTTTTCGCTTGTGTTTCAATGAACTTTTCCGAAATGCACAGTCCACATATAAAACAATTAGTTCGAAAATTAAACTGAAGAGTTGATGATCTTAAATTTTGAGAAGTGCTAGCATTTTGTTCCCCAATCTTCTTCACATAAGCAGTAATCATCCGTTCATTTAACGTATTCTCTTCTGCACTTAACATGCACATCTACTGAGGTTTCCCCCTATATGAAAACTGCCTTTTCACCCTTTCTTTCTGTATTTGCCTTGATTAACGCTGCAATACCTCGACTAACTTTCACTGACAGCCCTCTTCTAAAAAAGAGTCAAAGTAAAACATAGCGACATCGCGCACAATCACTTAAGATGTTCACTATATTCACGAAGACACAAACAGTGAATTACTTAATTATAAATAAGCAGTTACATATGGAAACTGAGAGGAATGTGTCCTCCTGATAAGCTAGTGATCTGTGCAACGCACATTTCTAACAGAGGCGAGTCTGGTGGGGAAGGGAGGGGGGGGTTAGTATTTCACTGAACGTGGACATGGAATGCGGGGGTGGGCGCTTGACCAACGTTATTTCACACTTGCACCCCTTCAATCAAGGGGTAAAGTGCATATGGGATCAGTTAAAGCCTGTTTTAGTTATTTTATTTATATTATTTAAAAGTCGAATAAAGAAATTATTACTATTATTATTTTGTAATAGCAAATGAAAATTTTGATAACAGATATGCTCATTTTTATTTATTTTTTTAGTTATGAAAGAAACAATGAACATTAGATTAATAAAATATAGTCAATAATAATATATTTATATTATTAAGTAGAAAACTTTGCGTAAAATGGTTGTTTTTCATGTTTCATCGACGTACGGTGCTGTAATTCACGTTTTTCAGTATTTTTTGCTTTTCACACCCATTTTTGCGGCTCTCTCACGGCTAAACCATCGATCAGAGAAAAAACTTTAAATATATATAATGTAGGAAATTTTGTGCTCTTTAATTTATGTATTGAGGACTTTTATGTAAAATGCATAATTTTGAATTTATTTAGAAAAAACGAAAAAAAGCAACGTTTTTTGCACGTTTTTTGCCAGAAAAAACGTGTTTCAGGGGAGAGATTTTGTTGGATAATGCCAGATTCGTGTTCAGCGACCCCAAAAACATAAATAAAACCAAAAATTAAAACTACACCAAAACTTGCATTTATTTTTTACCAAATGCCTGGACTATTTCATTGTATTCGTAGTTATATAAATATGCAGTGCACGTAGTTCTTGTGCAATGCGCCCTCCTATCTGTCCGTTTGTCCGAATATAGCATCGCAAAATCTACCCAAACGAATGCTTTGAAATTTGATGTGTTCAATCATTGCAGCATTTTGTCGAGTCAATTCAAATTTATGAAAAATTGAATCAAAATGTTAAAAGGTATAAATTAATAAAAGTTTTTTACATGCTATTAAATCCTATCATACTTACACTGTACAAAAAAAAAGTTAAATTTACGGCAAAAATAGATATAAATTTTATTATTATATCTAATTTCGATGCAAATTTAACGTATTTTTTTCCCAGTGTACTTACATTAATGCTTTTCCATGATACGTTACCACGGTGATTATGTCGTATTTAAGATGGAGTCTGGTTATTTCCGTATTAATGAATCTAACATATATAATCATAATAATTTTTGTATTCATGCATTTTGCATGAAAGAGAACAACAACCACTGCACCAAGATATAAATATTTTTAAACTAGTTATAGCATGAATGCAGCTCACTTTCCACGTTTAATGTAAATTTATGATTTGATTTTAAATATAAAATAAGTGGAAATTGTTTGTATTAAGCATTCCTTTTAATGATGCTTCCTTAAGGGTGTCAGGACACATAAATCACCAAGTTCTCAAAAGAAAAAAAAATTAAATTGCATTGAAAAGTTTTCTGTTTTTTTCTGCTTAAAATTACGTTTAAATCATGTTTCGGTCTCAGATAGAACAGGAAATGTTTTTTTCGTCTGGATTTGATTTCAAAACCTTACTTTAAAACAATGGTTGTCATGAAAACGACGTCTTGAGAAAATGTTTTTTCTTTACAATGGGTTTTTTTCACATTTTCTCTTTTTAAATTGTTATAAGTCGGGAACTGTTAAAGATAAAGCGTTCAAACTTGAAACATGTCTTTTTAATTATTTTGCTTCAACAAACTTGAAAAAATTTATTTACTTTTGAAAATATTAATTTTTTTAAGAATAACATAATTTTTTCTTAGATTTTAGACTTTGAAGTCATTATTCTTCCTCAAAAACATACTTTTTCCTTCAATAATATTAGAAGATGCTATAAAGATATCAAATTCAAAAGAAAGAGTTCTTTGAGTAATCAAAGAGTATAAACAATTGGAAGTTTTTATTTTCAAAAATTTAAACTACAACAAAGGAGAAATCGTAACAAAAGTGTAGTTATCAATTAAATGTATAAGTAATTTTAAAAGAAAATTCTTTTCTTTTTTCAAGAGTAATATTTCAGTAAATTATGTAATTGTAAACATAACAAGCAATTCATGCTACCTATTAATGTTATCTTTTCAAAAAAAGACCAAAGTTTATGTTATATTATCCGATATGTTCGAAGTTAATTATGTAATAAAACTATTTTGTCATGTTCAATAATAAAAAAAAAAAAGATTTGAAATGCAAAAATTGGTATTATTAGGCCAGTCAAATTGTCAGAAAAAAGGGCCGATAGATGCAAAAATTCTGCTAGAAGATTTTATGTTTTTAAAATGTTTATGGGGATGCTAGTAACAAGAATTAATGGTTTTCCAACAAAATATCTCGAGGCTAAATTTTGTAAAGCCAAAAAACCACAAAATTTTCGGCCTTTTTTCAGTTTTTTGCCTACAACTCAAAAAATATAAATTTTTTGCGTACCATACTCAATTACAAAAAGAAAGAACATTAAATTCTCTACAAATTTCATACTAAAACTGTTTTTCTAAAGCTAATATTAAGCGCGCTACAGCTTTCTGAAAATGACTCTTTTCTGACTTTGTGGAAAAATTGCAAAAACGAAAATTTGGCACATTTTTTTATTATTTTATCCTTTTTAATGTAACTTTTTTATATTACAGGTATTTGTATGATAACAATCATGATAAATTACAACGGTAACATTGTAAAAAAATTAAGAATATTGTAACTTTTTTGTATTTAGAGCTTTAGTAAAGAACATTAAAATTAAGTATTTAACTGAATGTAAGTAAAAAAATGTTTTCAATTTTTTGCCTGTAACTTGAAATTATAAACTTTTTGCTTAACATATTTAGTTACAAAAAAAAAGAGCATTAAATTCTGTATGAGTTTTGTTATAAAAACATTTGTCTAAGCCCATTACTAAGCGCGCTATGGTTTTTTGAAAATGTCGCTTTTTTTTTTTTACTTTACAGAAATTGACCTATTTTTCGTCTCCCATCTCAAAAATTTTTTTTTCATCACCAACAATGAAAATTAAATATACCAATTGATTGATGAAAAATGAAAGTTTTAGAAAAGGCAGGCAGAAGATGCACAAATTGTAGAAACCCTATAAGAAAAAAATTACAAAGGGAGGGAGGGCCAGGGATAAAAAAGGGAATGCAGATATAATGTGGTCAGTGACGTTCCCGAGCCGCTTTCGTTTAGATACAAATGTTCTTTTTTAAAGACATACTCTTCTAATATGCTGCTGTTAAGTTTATTGCATCTCTTCTCATGTATTAATGAAAAATGACTGAGCTCTAACCAAAATACTAGCTATAAACGTAAAACTAGACCGATCTGTTACAAGTGGAGAGGAAAGAGGGCACCCGCATCATTTGTTGACGAAGTCTATGACAGAAACAAGAGCCGCTTTATTTCATTGCTTAAAACAAATCAAAAATTTCAAAGTAACAGAACTCAAGTTGAGCAGACAAAAGAAGAAGCGGATGTCATGATAGTCACCTTAGCCATTTCAAGAGCCGAAGCTTTTGAAAGCGTCGTAATTGCCGGGAAGACACTGACCTTCTCGCGATTATGACGAGCTTAAACTATCAGCACAAAAATCTGTTTTTCTAAAAGCCAGGATGAAGTAACATCGAAACCAAGTGGTTTTCAACCATTTCGTTCAAATACAATTCAACAATGTTCTTTTCCCTTATGTAATCTGCGGATGCGATACAACATCCGCTCTTTTGGGCAAAGAAAGTCAAAATTTTGTAACATTTTGAAAAAACTTGATCAGCTTGGAAAAATAGCGTGCATGTTCAATAAACCAGATTCTACCCGTGAAGAAATCATTAAGACTTCTGAAAAGATCATTATTGCACGATACAGTGGATGCAGAGATACCACACAGAAATTGAATACCTTGCGGTTCCAGCTATTTGCTAAATCTGCCACAAAAAAAGCAAAGTTCATTTTGCAAGACTACTACCAACACAAGAGGCTGTGCAGCATCATTTTCTCTGTAGTTATCATAAGGTACAAGCTAGGATAAGAAACAACTACCCTCCTGAAGGATGTAAGTGGGCTCACAGGATCTCTTTCAACCAGTTCAAATGTGCCAAGACCCGGCACTTAAATCCTTGCTCCATGTTGTGTCATGTACAGCTACGTAGCTGTAGAAAACGGTGCAGCAAAGCATGTTCTTTTCCTAAATTAAGACTCAAATGCTCGGCAATTTGTAAAAAATGTAATAAGATCAACTACGAAAATGTCAACGACATTATTTATCCAGAAGAAGGGGGTGTAAAATTGTCACCGTAAGTATTATTTATTAGGTATTTACATTCAGTTAAATTTTAAATACCTAATATTAATGTTCTCCACTAAAGCTCTAAAAACAAAAAAAGTTATAATGTTCTTAATTTTTTTACAATGTTACCGTTGTAATTCATCACGATTGTTATCATGCAAATATCTGTAATTTAAAAAAGTTACATTAATTAGGATAAAATAATGAAAAATTGTGTCAAATTTTCGTTTTTGCAATTTTTCTACAAAGTTAGAAAAAAAGAGTCGCTTTCAGAAAGCTGTAGCGCGCTTAATATTGGCTTTAGAAAAACAGTTTTAGTATGAAATTTGTAGAGAATTTAATGTTCTTTCTTTGTATAATTGAGTATAGTACTCAAAAAATCTATATTTTTTGAGTTATAGGCAAAAAACTGAAAAAAGTCCGAAAATTTTGTGGTTTTTTGGCTCCACAAAATTTAGCCTCGAGATATTTTGTTGGAAAACCATTAATTCTTGTTACTAGCATCCCCATAAACAGTTTAAAAACATAAAATCTTCTAGCAGAATTTTTGCATCTATTTATGACAATTTGACTGGCCTATATACACAATTTAATAACTTTACTTTGAAAGATGCCTAAAACTTTTTATTTTTGTAGTATGATATTTTTTTTCTGAATATACACGTAAGGCATGGTGCGTCATTGCGACATCACTGTGAAGTCACACTGTGACTTTGTGACCATCGATTGTCGATGTGATGTAACGTGACGTCGATGTGAAGTCACAGGCTGTTAAGTCGTTACGGCTGTTTTAGAGCTCGTTTGTGACGTCACGTTGTGACCCCTTTGTGAAGTCACATTGTGACCACTTTGTGATGTGACGGTGGGACAAATTTGTGATAAATTTGACATTTGTGACTACTTTGACATAAACATCGTGACGAAACTGTGACAAAAATGTTTTTTAAAGTAAATAACATGTTTTGAAGAATTTTTGTAATTTTCTAACGATTTTTAAGAAAGTCACATCTCAGTCACAATGTGACTTCACTGAGGGGTGGCATTTTGGTCACGGATGTGATGTGACCACAGTGACGTCATTGTGACGTCACTGTGACCATGCATGTTATGAAGGCATTTTCTAAATGTCTTTTAGAATTGTTATGAAATATACAACAGTATTTTGATTTAATTTATAAGCTATTTATTCTTATTTTGATCAACTTATGCTCGGTATTTATTTTCTTATACTCAAGAAATAGTTATTAAACTAATGTTTAAAGTAATCCAAATGAAGTTACATTTTTTTTATAAAGATAATATAAAATTTCTGTATAGGATCAGGAGGGCTGATTATGACCATTTTGTACATTTTCAACATTATTAATAATAATATTATTAATCAATAAAAACCTTGTGCGAGAAACTCAATAAAAAAAAATACTACGTTTAAACACACAATATAATTAAAAGTTCTGAACATACATATGCGTTTCGCGTGTACTAGGGACTCGCTTCCTCGGTGTTAAAAACGGTAAAATATGTAAAATCAACCCCCCCTCCCTCAACTGACAGCAAGTCGGAAACCCAAATGATAGTAAACACAGAACCAAAAATACCATCAAGCTTCAGCGAACAATAGAATCAAATTAGAAATGAAGTATCGTGACATAACAAATCTAACCAGAGAGTTGAGATGTACGGCACGCTAGATAAAGCATTAACCAAGGAGTTTTTTAATCTATTCCTATGGAGTGCTTCAAAAAAGTCTAAATCAAGCGGAGTAGTACATTTTTGGATAATCGTGACAAGTAAAATTGAGTTTGATTGCGGAGAATCATAATTATCCAAAAATGCATTACTCCGCTCGATTTAGGCTTTCTTGAAGCACTCCATATCAATAAGTTAAAAAACTCCTTTTTTAATGATTTATCTAGCATGCCGTACAACATAACTCTCTGGTTAGATTTGTTATGTCACGCTACTTCATTTCCGGTGTAATTAATTCTATTCTTCGCTGAAGCTTGATGGTATTTTTGGTTTTGTGTTTAATATCATTTGTGTTTCCGACTTGCTCTAATTTGGGGAGGAGGTGATTTTATACATTTTACCTTTTTGAACGCTGAGGAAGCGAGTCCCCAGTACTCGCTAAAAGTATACGTATGTTCAGAATTTTTATTAATGTGTATTTAAATGATATATTTTAATGATTTAATTTATTATTATTATTATTATTATTATTATTATTATTATTATTATTATTATTATTATTATTATTATTATTATTATTATTGTTATTGTTATTGTTATTATTATTATTATTATTATTATTATTATTATTATTATTATTATTATTATTATCATCATCATCATCATCGTTATTAATATTGATATTAATATTAATATTAATATTAATATTAATATTAATATTACTTTTTTCTTTTCGGAAAAGTGATATTTTTAGTACATTGGAGGTAATTTTGATCCTGTAAGAATACCTCTTTAACGTTTAAATTCTCGTAGTTGTTTTTTTTTCTTAAGTTAAATGTGTAGTTATAATTATCCCATAGAAATCTCACAATCACAAAAGTTTGTGGTAATTAAGGCCACTAGTTGGGAAATTTTGAACCCTATAGCTATTCTTTACAAAGAAGTAATTACAAAGAAACAGAACTTTTATGTTTATAATATCACACGGTTGCTATAATCTGAACGATTGAACGACGACTATAAGTGCTACGTATTTACATAATTAGGAATGGACCTAAAAACAGTTCCTAGTAAATTCAATTCTGATACTTGAAACAGGTGATTTAAAAGTGTATTATTTACTTATTTATCTCACCTTGTTACCAAATAAAATAAATAAATAAACAAAAATTTAATATGTCTTTAATAGAGAAAGCTATATATAACGACTCAATAATTTCAATTCACTTTGTTTTCACTGGTGAAATTAACTTGGCAGAAAATATCTTTTATTACAAAGGATTTTCATTTTACTGCTTCACTGGAGCAGGCTGAAACATGAATGATATTTATGCATTTCTCCACACTTAATTAGTCAGAAGAAAAATGTTCACTGTAAACTGTTAATTAAAGCATAGAAAAAGAAACTCGTTACAGTGACTTTTTATGGATTTTTTTCACACATATAATAGTTTTTTATTAATTTACTATAGTTTCGGTTATCTTTTGTTATAGTTTTTTTTCTAAATATGTCTTCAAAAAAACTAACTTAAGTAAAATTTTAGAAATCGGTTGCAACTTACTTTTGTTCTTTATATATATATATATACAAGCAATTTTAAACGTCAGAATTATAATTCTATCAGTTTTTTAATTGCTTATAAGCAAAATGACTTTCTAAATTCAAGTTTAGTTTTCACTATTTCGTTCACATGGTTTTTATGTTATAAATCTACGGCTTTTTTATTTTTAAATATGGAAAATGAAAACGATATAAAAAGTTTTATAGCTTTTAGTTACATAATAATCACACTGCTTATACTTTCGAGAGAGGTGTATTTTGGGATTATTAATAAAATTTGTAGATTTTGATGAGTAACAATAAAATAAATTAATTGTTCTTTACAAATGATTGATTTTCCAGCTATTAAATAATAATTTTTACTTTAAATGGAATGATGTATATTGTTTATTATTTAACTAAACAATAAAAAGTAATGTAAAATGCATAATTTGACACATGTTTAAATATCGAAATGTAAAATTTGTCTCAAAGTTCAAGAAAAATACTACTGACGATTTCAACTAAATCTGCCATTATTGAAGCGGTAAACATGGACATTTTACTGTTTTACAGCAGTTACATATGAATTTTGAACTTAATGTGAATTATTACACTCGTCCACATCCCAGATACCAAACGTAAGTCGTTTGATCAAATAGATTGTCGATTATAAAAGTTAAAGTTTAGAATTTGTAATGTATGTTATTTTTAATCGTTTTAAAACAGAATTTGAATCATGTCGTTTTTTAAGTCACACTGAAAACCATTTAGCGAAATTAAATAAAATTTAGGATTCAGAAATTTAAGCTTTTAGATGTCGATATCTGTGACTAAATGTTTATTTTATAACTGAGGTATGGAGAATCAGTTGTGGCTATTTTACATTTTTGTGAAAAAGTGTGTAATGTGTCAAATAATTGTATGTCATCATATATTTTAACTGTATTATGTATTTTATCATTTTTACTATTATTTAAATAGTAGTGCTACTTTAACAAATGAGTCATCGTAACTGCATCACGTTAGATGGTAGTTCTAGAAGCAATCAAGTGGTTTATACCATTAAGTTAAACACCATATGTCTTGGTTTCCTTTCGTGCTGGGAAAGTTGGGCTAAAAGAATTTGAAAAAAAAAATTACGAATTTTTGAAATAATTTTCTCGTAATCACAGATGAAGAGAGGTTGATCCTCTCTGATTCTAAACGCCACAGTTAATATGTTATTCATAGTTTTTTGAAAAATTTCTTAAAATTACGTGACCTGTTTGAATGAAAGTACCGTACCTTCAGCCAAAAGATATATATGTTACAGGCCAAACCCGATTTTAGGCCAAACTAGATTGGCCTAGTCCAAACTAGTCTATCCTAACGCCCATCGGATAAACTAGTTTTTCCTAGGCCAAACTAGTCTATCCTAACGCCCATCGGATAAACTAGTTTTTCCTAGGCCAAACTAGTCTATCCGAACGCCCATCGGACAAACTAGTTTTTCCTAGGCCAAACTAGTCTATCCGAATGCCCATCGGATAAACTAGATTTTCCTAGGCCAAACTAGTTTGGCCGAACGGTCATTAGGATGAACTAGTTTAGCCTGCTATTCATTGGTTTGAACTAGTTTATCCTAGGCCGAACTAGATTGTCCTAGGCCAATTCAATTTGGCGTGATTTTATTGAATTTAAAGACCGCCACACCGCCAACTTTCTTGTTTTGATCTAATTTAGCCTAGGCTGATGCAGTTCGACGCGATTTTAGCTCACAAACTATCAAAGCATGAGAGCTAATGTGCTCGCAGATTCTGTGTGTGTGTATGTAACCATGTACGTACGTATGTACATACTTATGTACATACGTATGTAGGACTAATATAACGGACTAATGTGTAACTAATATAATGCGAGCACTCTGGTGTTGGAATTTGGACGCGATTTAGTTCAAGCCAGCCGGCTTCGCCCGCTATCGGGCCCCTTCTTTTATATAAAATCTTGAAACGGACGTATGTTGAAGCGAACGAACTTCGAAGTGAAAAAAACATGATAAATATTTAAGAAAAAAGATTTTGCATCGAAATACCACTATTTTCTAATAGTAATTTTTGTAAAAATGTTATATTCTTGCTGGAACTTTTTGAAGCTTTGTGATAGTTTATCGCATATGATATATATATATAAAAAAAAAAAAGAGTTACATTTCGGCGTGAAAGAGGATGTGTTTGCGAACAAAATCAGGAAATATAACGGAAATTCTATGTTTTAAAGCACCGTGACCTCAAGTAACGCATCTACTAATAGGTTGTTTAACGGAGTTTCATTCAAATACAGTTTTGTTAATCATAGAGTACGCTCCCTGGTGTTGGAATGAGGAACTAATATAACGTGGCTTAGTTAAAACTTGCTGGCTTCGCCCGCTATCGGACTGGTGTGGGTAGCGGGGATATGGTTCGAATTTCGTTCGCTTCGAGGTTCTTTCGAAAAGGAGGGTTACATTCAGTTGTGCGTGCTCAGCATGCTTGCTACGATTTAACTTTTGTTCGCTTCGAAGTTCATTCGAAAAGGAAGAGCGCATTCGGCAGTACGCGTGCAGCACACCTGCTATACGCTGCCGCAGTCTGTGGGGACGCGGCTGAAGAACTAATGCATGAAATTTAATAAAAAATTATATTCGGGTAGTCTCTGATCTAAATTGATACTGATTAGTTTTTGGTGTAAATCGTTCATCAGGTGGCGTACTGTTTGGCATTTTTCACGATTTACGCATCAGCTTTATCTTAATAGCTAATACAATCAAATTTCCATCGAACTTTAGATACAGTTCGTCCATGACATGAGTTGGTGTTGTTTTTATTTTGAAGTAAATCACTCAACATGGCTATAATATGCTGCATTTTTCACAATTTTCACAATAGCTGTATCTCAAGAACTAATAGACGGAATTTAATAAAAATTTATATTCAGATAGTCCCTGATATAAATCGATGCTGATTACTTTTTCATGTAAATAGTTCAACAGATGGCGCTTCTAAAGTGCGTTTTTACTGATTTGCATTAACACTATTTCAATAACTAATTTACGGATGTTCATCAAACTTCCGAATCAGTAAATCCGTGATATGAACTAAATCTTTTTACGTATTTGTGTTAATTGTTCAATAGGTGGCGCTGTTGTGTTCAATTTTCCCGATTCCTGAAATAGTTTTGTTGGAAGAATTAATGCACGAATTTTCATCAAACTTTAGATTCAGTAAGTCCCTGATATAAATTAGTATTCTGTAGTTTTGGAGTAAATCTCTTGAAAGGTAGCGCCGCTATACGGTATTATTCGTGATTATTGCAGTAGCTCTATCTCAGGATCTAATGCATGGATTTTCATGAAACTCCAGATTCTGTTAGTCCTTGATATAAAAAAGTATAAAAGTACTTTTTAGTTTTTGGAGTAAATCGTGCAACAGGTGACGCTGCTATGTGGCATTATTCATGATTATCGCAATATCGCAAGAAGAAATGCACGGATTTTCATCAAACTTCAAATTCAATTAGTCCCTGATATAAATTAACATTCTTTTGTTTTTAGAGTAATTGACTCAATATGTAGCGCTTCTATCCAGTTTTTTATGACTTCTGCGATAATTCAAATATCTGAAATAGTACTAATACACAGATTTTCATCAAATTTCAGCTTAAATTAAAATTTGAAAGACGTTGTTACGGATTTTTCAAAAAGTTCCGGCAAGAATTTAACATTTTTACAAAAATTGCTATTAGAAAATAGTGGTATTTCGATGCGGAATCCTTTTTCTTAAGTATTTATCATCATGTCTCTTTCTTTCCGATTCAACATTCGTAAATACCTAAATCGCGTTGTATTAGTTCCAAATTCCAACACCAGGGTGCTCGTATTAATTTCACATTCCATCACCAGGGAGCGCACCTTATTACTAACAAAACTGTATCTTAAGAAAACTCCGTTAAATAATCTATCAGTAGATATGTTACTCGATGTCGCGGTGCTTCAAAACAAGAATTTGAGATTTTTGAAAAAATCACTATTCTTCAATAGTGGCATTAAATGCGAAATATATTTTTATAAATTTATATCATATGTCATAAACTATCTTAAAGTTTCAAATAGATCAACCTAGAATTTCCGTTATATTTCCTGATTTTGTTTGACCCCCCCGCCTTTTTCCCTTTCGTAATGGGACTTTTTATACAATTTTTTATCACATGTTATAAACTATCACAAAGTTTCAACAATTCCAACAAGAATTTAACATTTTTACAAAAATTACTAATAGAAAATAGTGGTATTTCACGCGGCATCTTTTTTTCGTAAATATTTAACATCATGTTATATTATGTTTCAAAAAGTTTCACAAAATTGGTAATATTTAATTAGCAGCTAAAACTTAAAAAAACGCTGAGCTTTTTAAAAAAAATTCTAGCGTCCCCTTACTCTACCTCCCCGCCGTATCCTAAATTTCAAGTGTCATGCTTTATTTAAGCTTTTTCTTATTTTTAAAAGGATTCGGATATTTACTTTTTTAATATGAACAATTTCGCGTGAAGTGATGTGTGTGAAAACCAATATCTGTTACGAATTAAAAATCTTTTCATAAAACCAAAAGTTTCTATCCGATTGAAAAAATAATCCGCTCTATCTTTATATTTAAACTCAGAACCCCCAAAATTAATCAGGTAAACGCCTTATCAGAAGAAACTTACATCCAAAATTTGAAACAAATCGGTAAATTATCCCTGAAAAATCTATTTACATAAATTAAGAGTGTTATCCCCCATTCCTCCTTTCTTTATATGTAAACAATGAACACCCACAACTAATCATGGATGTACCTTATCAAACTGATATTGTACCTAAAATTTTAATAAAATCTGATACTTTTGCATGAAAACTGACTTATCTAAATTAAGGAGTGGAGGATGGGGGGGGGCGGTTTAGCCTTTTGTTCCCCTTCTCTTATTCTTATCCAATGAACCCCTGAAACTAATCAGGAAAGTTCGTTATCAGGATAAATCTATGTCCAAATTTTGAAGCAAATTGGATATTTCTATCAGGAGTTATCGCATTACGTACATACGTACATACATACGTACATGGTTACATACACACACACAGAATCTGCGAGCACATTAGCTCTCATACTTTGATAGCCTGTGAGGTAAAATCGCGTCAAACTGCATTGGCCTAGACTAAATTAGATCAAAACTAGAAAGTTGGCGCCGTGACGGTCTTTAGATTAAAAAAAAATCACGCCAAATTGAATTGGCCTAGGACAATCTAGTTCGGCCTAGGATAAACTAGTTCAAACCAATGAATAGCAGGCTAAACTAGTTCATCCTAATGACCGTTCGGCCAAACTAGTTTGGCCTAGGAAAATCTAGTTTATCCGATGGGCGTTCGGATAGACTAGTTTGGCCTAGGAAAAACTAGTTTATCCGATGGGCGTTCGGATAGACTAGTTTGGCCTAGGAAAAACTAGTTTATCCGATGGGCGTTAGGATAGACTAGTTTGGCCTAGGAAAAACTAGTTTATCCGATGGGCGTTAGGATAGACTAGTTTGGACTAGGCCAATCTAGTTTGGCCTAAAATCGGGTTTGGCCTGTAACATATATAAGTTACAGAGGTGTGAAAATTATTAGAATAATTGCTATTTTTAAAAGTTTATCTTGATTAATATTGTATATACTTGTAATGTTTCATAAAAGGTAATTTGTTTTATCAATCTAGTCAATTTTTCACTCCTTTAGAACAGTTTAGAGATATATATTTTTTAAATGTTGCTATTTTTAAAAAATAAATATATTTGATCCAAAGTAATCAAATTGTTTGCATTATATAAAGAATTTGTTTGATTAACAAACTAAATTAAAATAAAATTTTAAAATCATCTGGTTGCTGTACTAGTATTTTCTTTCTTTTCTTGAGTTTGCATCAGTATTATTTATACTTAAAACAGATGTTTTTGCTGTTTTGATTATATTATACTAATTGGTAAATGGTAGCTTTTTCCCGTTTGTCAAAGCGTTATTGCGTTAATATGGGTAAAATAAAATATATTTCTCCCATAAAACTAGCTATAGTAAAAGCGCATTGCACAAGCTTCCATTAGACAATAGTTCAGAAATGTTAATCATTTACATAATTTATTAAATCGTATCAGTACGCCATTTTTCGTAGCTCTGGCTCAAATGTTACATATGTATTGTCTGCATATTTGTCTGCATATGTATTTTTTCAACAAAGTGTATTTTCATTTTTCTTTATAAATGAAATTATGAATCAATGGTAAATTTGGCGTTAAGTTCAACAGTTAGCTTGTCCAACACTGTGGATAATGCTAAAACGGAACAGTTTTCTTCGGACTATGGTATTCCTTATTCAAAAATGCACAAAACTTGACTGGATAAATTTGACGAGATAAATGTGAAAAATCAAAGAACATTTACTTGTTCATAATATTATAGTCGCCTAGTTTTAGTCCAAATTTCTCTTAACAAATTTAATATTACTGCTTGTATGTTTACATTCAGTTATTTCGAAAGGCACTATTTAGTTATCGGCATTGCTTATATTTCACCCATTGTAGATTATTATACATTAAAATTTACATTGCCCATCCATAATTTATGCATGAACCAGTGATATTTTAATCTTAAAACTTTCCTTGATAAATTAGACTTGTAGTATAAAAAGATACTTTCAAATCCTTTCTGCGATTGTTGTCTAAATTGTGAATATACATACTTAGATACATCCATATATATCTGCTAAAAAATGAAACTTTTTCACGTGGCTTAGGAAATAATCACGGTAAATATTGTTTAAATAAAAATAGAAATTGAAGAATAAGACACTATTCTTTTATTTTAAAAACTTTGAATTTTCTTTATCTATGAAATGTTATATGTAATACACTGTTGCATTAAAATATTAAAAAGATTTTGGTTTATTTCAATATTTTACTGAAGGAAATCGAAAAGTTTAAAATAATACCTATTTCAGATATTAGAAAATTCTGAAAACGCTTAATCAATTCTTTGTATTCTTATACCATGAAAAATAAGTAATTTAAGAAAATACACTTAAACATAAATTTTCAAAAGTTTTGCTTATAAGTAATGCGCTTGAATATCTCCGAGTTTCATATCTTCAAAGTAATTTAACAGAGTACTATACACAAAGTAACTCAACAAATTATCTGATGCAAATGCAATGCACTGGATAAGATTAAATAAAAATAGAAATTGAAGAATAAGACACTATTCTTTTATTTTAAAAACTTTGAATTTTCTTTATCTATGAAATGTTATATGTAATACACTGTTGCATTAAAATATTAAAAAGACTTTGGTTTATTTCAATATTTTACTGAAGGAAATCGAAAAGTTTAAAATAATACCTATTTCAGATATTAGAAAATTCTGAAAACGCTTAATCAATTCTTTGTATTCTTATACCATGAAAAATAAGTAATTTAAGAAAATACACTTAAACATAAATTTTCAAAAGTTTTGCTTATAAGTAATGCGCTTGAATATCTCCGAGTTTCATATCTTCAAAGTAATTTAACAGAGTACTATACACAAAGTAACTCAACAAATTATCTGATGCAAATGCAATGCACTGGAGAATAGAGGGAAGACATTTGTTGTTTTGAAATTCATATCCGAAATTTTTAGGACATTATGCTATATTTGAATTTATAAAATTAAAAAAGAATTTTTAAGATAAAATGTAATTGGTTCTGTTTTTATATCATTGTAAAAAAATAAAAACGTGTTTATAACGCTGCTATAACACAAATTACTTAACTTTTTGTTTAAAGAAAATAAAATAACTGAATACAGTAATTCCTAAAGATTTTCGAGGATTAGGTTCGGGAAAATTTCCGCGAATGTTGACTCTATCTTCTTGAGCATAAAAAAAAGTTAACAGTTTTTTTTTAATAGAAAAAAAGTAATTGAAACGTAAAATGTACATTTATTAAACATTGAAATTTGAATGCATTAAACGAAAAATAAATAATTATAAACATATTACACGAAATTCATTTGCTAGTTAATAACAACGAAAATTTAGCTATGGGCAATCTTTTCGCAGAACAGTCCTTTTCTATTTGAATTTCTATATAAGAAAAAAAATACGGTTTCTTTTTGCACCACAGGTCTTTTGAATTTGAATTTCTATGTAAGGAAAAATTGCAGCTTCGATTGACACAAGAGATCTTGTGTAATTAAATTTTCAGATTAAAAAAAATTGCGGCTTCGTTTTCTCTATTAAGACTTCTCACCAGTGAAATTTCTCAACAAGTTGTTGTAAAGTTTTAAGTAATTTCCGACAACTTTCGCAGAAATTATTTCATTTGCAATAAAGATTTAACATTTTAGAAAATTTGCAAGCGATGAAATGTACGATCGAACAAAGAAAAGGGGATACAATTTGCCATCCTTTTGTTTGTAATAAATAAAATAACTGAATACGTAATCCCATAACGTTCGCAAATCTCAAAACCACGAATGTTGAGAATATGAGCAAAAAGGGAGTTACGGGGTTTTCTTTTAATGGAAAAAATCAATTAGAATGCAAAAAGTATATTTATAAAGTATTTAAATACGTATACAATAAAATAATTAAAAAAATTATAAAAATATTGTACAAAGTTTATTTGTTAGTTAATGGCTGAAGAAATTTAGCGGGTGATAGAATAATTCTTTTGGATTTGAATTTCCATGTAAAGAAATTCTTGAAATTTTTTGAAATTTAGACTCTGCATTCTAATGCATTTGTCTAGTGTCACATAGATCATGAAATCGGTAAAACTAAATGAATTTATCTTCTGATATACTCGTGTATAAAATACAAACGGATATTTCCATCCGTCTTCTTATAAATACAGTTCTGCTGAATGTATTTTATTGAACTCGCACTGTTGGAAATATTTGAGATAATTGGACCGTTATTCGCAGGTTCGAATATATATAATCATGATTTTTGGTAATAAAATATGCTTTTAATTTTTGTTTATGAAGAAGAAAATGTTTCAAAGAAATTTTTTTTTTCATCTTCATGACGACCTATCTCTATACCCTTTTTTAAACATTTTAAATTTCTAAACCAGTTAGAATACTATTCTCTCCCCCTTCTGTGTTTCTTTTTGTTACAAGTTTTTAGTTTTATGTTAGTATTAACCTCTCAGGAATTTGGAATTAAAGATTATTCTTACGGATATTTGTGACATTATGTATGAATATTATTTGATAATTCTTGCTTTTAAAAGATCGAATTATATAAAGTAAGACAGACTTGAATACAATTTTTAAAAATAAAATAAAATACTAAAAAACATTCAAAAATACTAATGTAAACGTAAGTGCTCTAAAAAACGGTAATTTAAATTCTAAAGCTGTCCAAAATGGCGTTCAAACGAAACACATCCCGCAGTTTGCGAACGCCAGTATCTTAAAATCAGGTTGTAGTACTTATCACGACAGATTACTTCTCGAAGGTTGGTTCACTTGTTCGCCAACTCTGAATGATGCTCGTGCTGTCCCGAATGAATATTATCTTTTTCTAAAAAAATAACTAACTGTAACTGTCTTGATTTGTTCCAATGATTATTATGCAATGAATAATTATCTGTACTGATGAGGTCTTGCGTGTAGCTTGGCGAGAGATTTGCTCTTGTAATATTAAAATTTTTTTAGTGTTTTGTTTTTTGTATATAAAATTTATTTATTTTTAAAAAATGTATTCACGTCTGTCTTAGTTTATATTATTCAATCAGTTAATAGTTTTTTAAATTCAGACGTTAAATGTACGTGTATTGCAAATGCTTGCTTTTCTTAATTAAAAAAGAGTGCTTGCTGAAATTAAGCTTAAATCATCTGTTAATTACTATATGTTACTGCTTTGATTTTAGATTTTAGCCAAACCTTCTGTTTTCATTATGTAGTTATTTTCAAAGCATTTTAGGCTAAACTATACGTAATTGGATATCCTCCAGATTGACCTATTAAATACAGTGGTGAAAGCATAACTTTTGTTTGAAGCGAAATTTTCATGGTGAATAATATTACAGAAAATCATATCATTGTCTACTACAAGCATTAAGCGCAAATTTGAATTTGAATCCTAAGGTTTGTATTACTTTTAAAGAAATTGAAATGTTTCTTAGCTTTTTGCGATAAATATGTAGGACTTCTTCTTCTTTTTCTTTTTTTCTTTTGCTTAGTTACAGAGCCACAGGGAAATATTTAAATTTTGTGAATCCCATTACTAAAGTTATTATTATTATTTTTTAAATTTCATGAATTAAAACAAAGAGAAAGGAGATTTTTTAAAGAGATTTTTTTTCATCACATATTAAAAATTAATTCTATATTTTAACTTATGATGCAAACTATAGTCCTATTTACCGCTATTTCAATTTTAATTATTATTATTATTATTTTGATAGAATAGAAAAGTTAAAAATGTTGCAAACTTGGCTTGTACAAAATACAACAACACAGAGTAATATAGGATTTAAACTTTCAAAATTGCAAAATGCGCAAAGCCTAGAAGCTCGAAATTCAAAATTTAACAAATGAGAAAGAACATGACCATTATTTTGGATTCTAACGACAGTCTCTGAAATCATTAAAATGCACCCACATTTCAATAGTAAAGCAACTAAAGAATATTTTGATTTCGGTTGCCATAATGCCTTCATTTTTATATTAATCTTACTGTAATGGATCAACTAAAATAGTTGATACTTAATAACTGAAATTTTACGCTAGATTAATTTAAACAAAGTTATTCAAATTGGTAAAAATATCATATGAGTTATAATTTCCTAATTAAACGAAAAAAGACCAGACAAGATTGAAAACAGGTACGTCTTCACTGAAGCTGCGAATGCGCAGCCTATTGAGCTATCCTGGACTAATCTGGAATATTTAAATCATCCGGCTAACCTTATTAATCGAAGAAAATGGTCTGATATCTGAATCAGCTCGCAAATATATTTTTTCTTTATCAAAAGTAAAAAGTGCTATTAAAAACATGGAAAAGCATTTGATTAAAATAAATTCTTGAATTATTCCATTTTATCCATGTTTTAAAAAGACGATTATTTGCGTATGTTTGCTTTGTGGAAACTATAAAACGAAAACGAAAATAAATTTGAAAAAAAATAAAAGAAAGGAATAATTTACCTAGTATTTCTACAATCGCAAATAAAATAATTTCTTTGACTCTTAAAATTAAATTGTTTGTAAGGAAGTAAATGTAACACAATTTCTAACTTCGTTTACAATAATATTTTTAATTTTTACTATTTCCAAGCAAAATAATCCAGAGTAATACGACCAGAGCTACTATACGGGTGCTTCGTATTTTCGGAATAAGTTTAGTAGTTCTCCAACAAATTGCTCTCTTAACCTGAAAAGGAAATCAAGTAGAAGCTACAATCCCTTCTTGAATGGGATTTGTGAAAAAGATTTCCTGTGGATAAGGTTATGTTTATGTATTTGAATTCCAGAAAAACCGTTTTAATTTTACTGTGTAAGTTTTACTTTAATTTTTCGATTTGGGAAATTACCGAATTTCAGAAAATGAAAGGTGCGGGGGGAATCGCTTGTTTTTTATTGGTTTTCGACGCAATACTATGATTTGTTTTAGAAATTATCTATATTTCATGAATGAAATCGAAGACTTTTCAGAAATATAGATGCATAAAAATACACTCCACAAAAGAATAAAATAAAAACAGTTTATGTTACAAGTCAGCGAACCTTGGCAATTTTATGTCAGTTTTATTAGGAATCCAGATATTAATTTCAAATCTTTTGAGCTCTTGAGATTTTTTTCAATGTTTTGGAATGTTGAATTTGATATTGTGAATTACTTTATTTACATTTGATGCAGTATAAAAAGAAAAAAGTTGTATTTATAACAGCAATGTTGTTGTATATATACATTTTTTTTTTTCGTTCAAAAAAGATTGATAAGATCTCCTTATCCATCGGAAATATTTTTCACAAATTCCACGCGGAAAGGGATTGTAGCTTCTACTTGATTTCCTTTTCAGGGTAACAGAGCAATTTGTAGGAGTAAACTAATTCTGAAAATGCGAAGTTCCCGTATTAATAGTTCTGGGCGTATTACTCTGGATCACTTTACTTGAAAATAGTAAAAATAAAAAATATATATATTGTAAACGAATTTAGAAATCCTGTTACAATTGCTTTCATACAAACAATTTAATATTAAGATTCAAAAATATTATTTTAGATTGTAGAAAAACTAAGTAAACATTTTTTTTTTCAATTTCTTTTTTTTCCGTTTGTATAGTTCCCACAAAGTAAATGTACGCCATTAATCGTTTTCATTTTATGGCACTATTTTTATTTAAGTAAATAAAAACTTCGTTGAGATGAATTTTTTGAGAAAAAATAGAATGAGCTCAGAATTTTATTCAGTTACCGAATGAGCTTCAAATAAGGGTGTTTTATGACATTTTCACTTTTGGAAGTGATTAGCTAAAATGCTTGTTTTTCAAAACTTAAAGAGAAAAAATAGGAGTAATAAACGCACGTCTTCTTTGCCTTTTTAAAAATAACTTTACGGCGACTATCCCAATTTTAGTCTAAAATAACCTTAGCCACACTGTAAAAAAGGACGATTTTACTGAAATTGTTCTGGTAATCAAGACGCAAGTATGCTTCATTGTTTTTTTATCGAAAAATTCTCATAAATTCCAGAAATTTTACTACAGGACTGAAAAATTTCTATAGAATCTGAAGCTTCCAGAAAAAGGTTTCGCTACTTCTTTTAAAAACAGAATCATCGGTCTGGTTGTATATCATCACAGGAAAGTATTTTGAAAAAGCTTATCTATTTTTTTTTTGTAAATATGTGACTTTGTATATATTCTGTAAATTTATGATTTTACTCTCAGTTTTTATGAAACACTCTTTCTATAATATATATGATTTGTCGATACAGTTTTAATAGACACATGCACCATTCTAATTGAACGCCTGATGTTTATACATGTTTATTACTGTAAGATTCAATTAAATAATACATTTAGGAGATATCTAAATAAATCTGAAGCTTCTCCTTTAATTAACTAAAGCGTTAATTGATTAAACATTTCAGATTTTTTTTTAATTCGCTTGACTTTGCAAAGGAAAGCTTTTCAGATAAAACAACAAATAGAACGAATTTAAACTTACTCAAACTTTTTGAATACCTAGTAACTAAAATTATTTTAAAAAAGCTAGTTTTTTTATTTTTAAAATCCATAAGTGATATTCAAGACTTTGAAAGTTGCTTACTAAGCAGAAATGAACATAAGAGAGATTTCAAAATTGTATTTAAAAAGTGTTTCAGCAATATAAAATGGTTAGTGTACAGTTTATACATTCAGAAATTATTTTTAAATAAATATTTGTTAGTTTTGGTTTTGTTTTTCGACAAACAACTACATGTAAAATGACTTTTGATATTTTTAAATGATAAGAATATAGCTTATATGTCCTACTTAAAATTAAATTTTGTGTTTTCTTTCAGAAATATTTTACTACCATCAATTTGCTTTATCTTATTTTAAATGTGATCAGCTCGTTAATCTGTTTTTAGTTCTTTTTAATTTGCCTTTCGTAACCAATTATCAATTGTAATATATCTACACTGTTACTTTAGTGAATTCCAGAAACCTTTCTTTATTCAGTTTAAAAATAAACTCATATTTTAAAATCATCTTTAATATCATAAATTGTGACCAAATTGATCAATAGTTTAATTTTTTTTTTCAAAAATAAAGTCCTCGAAAGAAAAAAATACCTGATCAACTCTATAACTCAGATTCAGATCATTAAAAAATGCAACTACAACAAATCAATTAGTAATAATATCTAATAATTAATGCTACAGTAGAATATTGTATAAGGTTTCATCTAGATATAGAAAATGTACCAAACTTTAAAATGTTCAAACCTATCGCCTAATTTTTGCATCAGTGTCAGTTACTTGATAGATAGAAATTGTACTAAAGTTTAAAATATTTAAATCTAGTACTTTTAGTTTACTTACATAATGATTTTTTGATATATTATGATTACTGGTACCAAGCGGAAAGAAGGAACTAAGCAAAAGTACTGCATAGAATTTTGTCAAAGTTTACATATTTTCAAATCAAATAAATCGTAAGATTCATCAAGTGTCTTATTCAGGTAGGATTCATCATGTGTCGCATCATCAATGCCGCAGCTGATACATCGCAGGTGAATCAGACTTTCTTGGCGAAACAAGGAATACTTTCATGCCCGACCAACAACATTCGCATTTTTTCAGGCAGGAACGATGAAATTTGCATTTTTTTAATTTAATTTAATTTTTTAATGCAATTTTTTGCACCCGATCAACGAAATTCAAGATTCTTAACTGACTCAGACAAATCTGCATTTTGTTTCTGGTGGCACATTTAAGTAATTCATGTTAAAATGATGAAACTCACAATCTTTCTGCAACCGATCAACGACATTTTCATTTTTTCCGCGCATCATTGACAAAATTTGCAATTTTCCCGTGTCCTATCAAAAAAATTGCAATTTTCTTGTGCCTGATTGACAAAATTTGCAACTTTTTCGGAACCTGACAATAAAACTTGCGATTTTGTTCATGGCAAAATTGCGAAATTTGTGTTTTTTTTTCCCCTTATCGACAAAATACGCATTTTTCCGCACCCCGAACAACGAAATTTGCAATTCTTAACTGACTCCGACGAAATCCGCCTTCTTTTCTAGCAGCATATTGAAGTAATTCGCCATTTCTTTCGCAATAAAATGACGAAACTCACGATTGTTCCGCAATCAACTAAATTTTCAATTTCTCTGCGCGTAACCTCAAAATTTGTGATTTACCAGGCGCCCCTTACTTGTTGAAAGGTACCCCTACATGGGGCAGATTTGAACAGAAATCTTTAGATTTTTAAATCCTCAAAACATATTCCATTTACTTAGAAAACTTTTAAATTCTAGTTCATATAATGAAGAAATGCATTTTTTTTACTATGTAGTGTTTAAAATACAATAAATATAAATCAAGTAAGAAATATATTCATTTTCTAAAAAAAAAATTTTCAAACGTGCCACCTCTCCCATAATTGTAAACACTTAGATTTTTCACCTGTGCAAGATCTGAAAAATTATTATGTAAATAAAAGTAAATAAATAAATAAAAGACCAGTAGACCTTTGTGAAGTTTTCAAACTACAATCATTGAATTTAATTTCCTACGCGTTTTTCATCAGTTTATAAATAAGAGCAAATTTCTTTTAATCAATAAATTTGTTTTAAAGAGCTATTAGTATATTAAAAGCATGTTCGTGTAACATCCCTTTCATCCAGTGGCGTATCAAGAGTATATTTCGGAAGGGGCTGAGATACGGTAAATAATTCTGAGATAGAACACATGACACCGGAAAATTTCTTCTTTAAACATGTATTGATAACGAGTTGTGACGCATTCATTATTCAATCAAAATTGTAAAGGTAGAATCGCATCGGGCAAGGAAAATTTTCGTTTTAAGCAGGTTTTTGTGTTAAGTTTTATTTCATTGATGTACCGTATTTTTTTAACGAAACACTGAAAACTCTTTGTTAAATGCATCTCATTGAATAGTAAATCACACTAAATAAACCTCTGTATAACGGATACATGGCTGAAATGAAAAATTTGTTGTCCTCTGTGAAATAGCGCACTTTCTAAGATTAAAACATTTAGAAAATCGAACATTTTTCTGGTCCTTTTTAATTTTGATCTCAGTAGGTTTCACTACATATTGCTAAACTTTCGTTCGTAATTAAACTTCGTTCGTGATTATTATTTATAAATTTTTGAAGTTGCTATAGCTTCCCCCCCCCCCCCCCGCCATTAGCCCACCCTTTAGGAAAAGCCATTGTCATTATCATTACGTTTTTACACATAAAAGTTTCGCTATGATACTTCATTGTGAAATTTTGTAGTTTTTGAAATTCTGTATTTGAAAGAAGGCATAATCATTAGATTTGAAATTTGTATCAAGAAAAATTCAGTTTTTTAACCTTTCTACGCAGTTTGACAAACAATTTTCTGAAATTTTTTTTCAGTTATTAGTTTATCAGCAGCATCAAACGTTTCTTTTTTTTTAGAATGATCTGTAACAATGATTAGCAAAAATGCCAGTCGTCAAAAACGCATAGTTTTTTCTAAAAGAGAATTTGAACCCTGTGTCCCACCTTAGGGGTCAAATTTAAAAGAATCAACATTTAAATCATATATTTACTTCAGGAATACATATATGTTCCAAATTTCAAAGTTCTATCTCAACCGCAAGTGGGTGAAAAATAAGTATCAAGATCTGACTGTCACAGCGAAACATAATTGTACATTTAAAAGAAAGCTTCTAAAACATCATCGTTAATTTCATAAGTGATCCCAGTTATCGCTAATTTCCGTTATAAGGATTATACACGTGACGATGCAGTCGAAAGATTTTTTTTTTTTTCGTTGTAGGATAAGGGCTATGTTCCTTCGTAAATACCGATCACTTTTGCAATATATATATTTAAATTAATATAGGGAGATGGTAAAGTAATTTTTTCAAACCGGGGCAGGACAATTTTGAACTTGTCATCTTTTTATTTGGCAGGTATAAACATGTAATTTGGGATTTTGTGCTTATTAAATCTTTCCAAATATAATTTGCACCATTGTCACCCCGCGGAATTTAACTGCGCCACCCGTCTCCAACCATAACTTCAGAATTCGCTTGTGGATACCATACTTTAACCCTACCTTTAGGTATAATTAAGGTTATTATTATTAAATATAATTAATCCCGAGAAACGCCAGGTAATTATCTAGTATATCAGAAGTAATATTTGTAGAATTCATTTTAAATTTTTAATATCTTAGGATTTGATTTTTTTGCTCTAATGCATTTAATGACGTAAACAAAATTTAGATGCTAAGCCTTCACATATAAAAAAAGCATTTTGCTTGAAAACGAAGAATTAATCCCATAATACTCAGCCTCAGTATCTTTGTCATATTTTACTTGTAAATTTTATCTAGCATAATATCCGTTCTAAATAATTTCAGTTTTTTAGATGCTTTTTTCTTTCAAATTTTCTTGTAATTACTTTTGATCGAAAGCATAAAAAAGTCACTTAAGAAGCAATTTAAAAAAAATTTTTTGATAAGATTCTCTCTTTAAAAAATGTTGTTTAGAATTTTGATGTTACTGATGGTTTGAGATATTAAGAGTTAAAATGAAAACAAAAAAGAGTAATAAAGACGGAAAAAAGGAAATATTATGGAAGTATAAGATTTTGTAACTTAAAATTGTATGAGAAAAGTTTTGATTATAATTACAAGATCCTTAATAGAAAAAGTATAAGAAATATACTTTTGATGATATTAGTTATTAAAGAAATAAATTTAAATGCTTTAGGGTAGCAATGCCAGTTATGAAAACGGTACTAGTATTTAACACTTTTAACTTTTAATTAAAAATTAACTTTAAAATTCCCGTTCCTCATAGGGCAGGAATTATCCATACAACGCTCTGTACCTAACTAAGGAGATTTCAAGGCATAATATTCCAGTACGTCAGAGTGATTTCAAATCTCTCAATGCTACGATTTATTCATCGTACTGTTATCTTTTGTAGTTTTCGTTAAACGCGATTTATTTTTCGTTGTTTACTGAAAAAAAACGAAGTATTAAAAATGAGTTAATCGATGTAATCATTTCGAATTAACAATCATTAAAATCCGACGTTTGAACAGACAATAAATAAAAACACATAACAGACGTAGACGTTTCGCGCGCACTAGAACTTACTTCCTCAATTTTCAAGTGGTAAAATGTTTAAATTCAAAAAAACCCTACAAATGATTGCAAACACGATGCCAAAATACCATCCAGTTTGAGTAACCGATAGAATCAAACCGTAAATGAGGTTTCATGACATAACAAATCTAACCAGACAGTTGAGGTGTACGATACGCTAGATAAATCATTAACCAAGGAGTTTTTTACTTCATTGATATGGAGTGCTTCAAAAAAGTCTAAATCAAGTGGAGTAATGCATTTTTGGATAATTGTGGCTGAGGTAAAAGTGAAATTATGATCCTCCTCCCAACAATGAGAAGCAATAGAGGATTTTTTCAACTCTTTTCTCTTAACATAACCTATGTGTTCTGCGACTCTTTTTATGAGTTTATGTTTGGTTTGTCCAACATAGGACAAACCACACTGACATTGTATATTGTAAGTACCCCAAATAATCCAGAGGAGGAATTTGATCTTTTAATTGAGAAAATGTTAATTTATTGACTGGTTTGACTACTTTGAAATCATAATGTCTTAAAATATTTGCAACTTTAAAGCTAATGCTATGATGAAACGGTAAAATAATTAGATTAGAATAAAAAACTGGTGTAGTAGAAGAATCTGGATCATCGACATATTTATAAAAACTATGAAAAGTTAATCTGTTAATGTATGATAAACTGAAACCCCGATCTATAGCTCCTGATCTAATGTAATTTAAATCATTACTAATAGAATTAATATCTGAACAAATTAAGAGAGCTCTATTAATCAAATAAAGAAAAGCAGAAGCTTTTTGAAAAGGGGGTGACATGAATTAAAATGAGAGGGGAGTGTGACAGCAAAGGGTTTACGGTAAACGCAAGTGTCAAATGTGGTTAACTGACGAGTAACTAAAACGTCTTAATGGTAATTTATTATCGTTTTCGACTATGTAAGAGAATTGAATGACAGGATCTATTTGGTTTAAAATAGTCAAAATATTATCAACAGAAGAAACAGATAGGTAAATGAGTCAAAAGAATCATCAACGTATCTGCAATAAAATGAAAAACTGATTAGGCTAAACATTTTAACCTCAAAATAGTGTATGTATAAATCAGCTAAGAGAGGACTAAGGGAATTACCCATTTCTAAACCATTAGACATAGAATAGAATTGATTAGAAAATTGAAAAGTATTTTGTTTTAAAAAAAATTGCTGAATAAATCAATAATTTGATTAATTTCATAATCTGTGTAATGAAAGTCTTTTAACCCTTTCCGGCACGGGCAAAATCTGTACTAAAATGAGAAATTATCGACTGGCACCGGAATTCACAAACGAATTTTCAAAATATTTTAAATTCCTTAATTTAAGCTTCTATTGTAAAAGCAAAATTTCCCTAAAATATTACTGGTGCCGTTTGCAAGTTTGGAATTAAAATTTGGTATCCCAGACTGGGCACAGTGGGCCGGAAAGGGTTAATCTAAGAGTGAGTCATTGAAGTGTTCCAATATTTTAAGACATTATAATTTCAAAGTGGTATTCACCCCAGTTAATAAATTATCATTTTCTCAATTAAAAGATCAAATTTTTCCTCTGGATTATTGGGGTACTTACAATATACAATGTCAGTGTGGTTTGTCCTACATTGGAAAAACCAAAGGTAAACTCAGAAAAAGATTCACAGAACACATAGGTTATCTTAAGAGAAAAGAGTTGAAAAAATCCTCTATTGTTGGGAGGAGGATCAAAATTTCAATTTTACCTCAGCCACAATTATCCAAAAATACACTACTCCGCTTGATTTAGACTTTTTTGAAGCACTCCATATCAATAAAGTAAAAAACTCCTTGGACAATAATTTATCTAGCCTACTGTACATCTCAACTTTTTGGTTAGATTTGTTATGCCATGAAACTTCATTTCCGGTTTGATTCTATTGGTTACTCAAACTTGATGGTATTTTGATACTGTGTTTGATATCATTTGAGTTTCTGACTTGCTGTCAGTTGAAGTTTTTATTTATTTATTTATTTATTTATTTTAACATTTTACCGCTTGAACATTGAGGAAGCGAGTCCTAGTGCTCGCGAAAAGTATACGACTGTTATGTGTTTTTAAATATTGTGTGTGTTCAAACGTTGGATTTTAATGATTGTAGTTTTCCACACAAGGTTTTTATTGATTGATCATATCGAATTGAGTATATTTGAATAAAAAATAAATACATGATTTCTCAATTTTGAAATATCACATGTTATCAAACTCAAACAAAACGATAATTTTGTATCCTATAACTGTTTATTACATTCATGGGGACATAAAAATTTTTATTGATATATATTTATAATACTATGCACAGTATTAAAAAAAAATAAAAGAGCTTGTAAATATTGTTTTTGTCATAAACATATTCGATTTAGATGTCTTGCTAATAATTTTACTGTTTTCGTCAAAAAATAATCAATTATAAATATTTCTTGTCAATAATTTTGAGCGGAAAATAAATATTAATACTTTTTTAAGCTGCATGTTCAGGGAATTGGTATATAACAATTCATATTTGAACACAACCATGCATTTAAAAATAAATACGTCGTGTTTCTCAATTTTGACTACATTTGTATCGAAGCAATTTTTTGCATGCGACCTATCCAGTACTTATTACTCAGTTTTGAGAACCCATTTTTTAACACTTTCCAACAAAGTTGAAAAGTGTTTATGCATTCGGTTTGTCTGTCCGTCTAGCCGTCTGGCCGCGCTCTAACTCCCGTAAATATACTCGGATTGCTCTAAAATGTTTATATGTTATTGATATATTTACCTATTTGATTATATGGTATTGATATGTTTACCAAAGCACCAACCCTATTGAAAATAAAGTTTTTACTATGATTACTTTATTTACAAGGATAGTCAAAAGTTTTCGGATACATTACGGCTAATGGGAAAAAATCGTTTCCCATATAGAATTTTATAGATGTTACACCCTGTTAAACTAATTCAAATTTACATGAATTCGCAAATTACATTCGCATGTTATCGCATAACTTTTACAGGGACACACAAAATATTTCAAATCTTATATTTTTATCCAAAATATTGAATATTACCGATGATAGCTGATGGATGGTTGAAATGCATTTTCAATTATGGTATGCGCTTTTAAGTTTTACCATAGGTCTGCAAATTATATGGTGTATATAAATGTAGTTGATATACAGGGTTTCAAAAAAGAGCTCACAAAGATTACTGAATATGAGAGTAAATAATTAAAGGTAGTAATTATTCATTTTTACGTTGAACTGCTTTCAATTTACTAAGAAATGTTTGTAGAATATTGATAAAATGATATACAGGGTCACGCAAAGAATTAGCTACATGGTCACCCATATGTGATAATTTTTGGATATGTGACTTAAGTAACTTTAAGAATGTGTTTGTTTGAACTAAATTTTAACAAAATACTTTCGTGTAGAAAAGATATACTAGATAAATTATAGGGCTGAACAAAAGTATTTAAGTATTTTCCATCTATTAGAATAAAGTGCTGCAAGAGAAATTTCAGCCAGTTAGGCATTTTCTTGCTAAAGTAAATTTTCCAATTATATTGTATATATATATATATATATATATATATATATATATATCAACCGACGGATCAAATACAAAGCTGGTCAAAAGTATTTCAATACATATTTGGCTATGGAAAGTAGCATCTTATTTCCCTAAATAACAAAGTTTTGTTAAAGATTTCAGGAAGCGTTGGAAAGTGTTTCATAATCTATGCTTAACGCATGATTTCTCTTACTTGTTTCTGTGATTGCTGGACATTTGTTTAATGTTATCAGTCTAGAGTTGACTTCATTTTAAGTAAAACAGGTCTGCAGAATTCATTTATAATGTTTATTTTTTGATTTTGCGTTATTTTTCCTTTCTTGAGAGCTTTTACTTCTGGTACCCGATACATGATAAGTAAAAAGATAACTTTTTAAGGCCTTTATTCGTTATTCTAATGCTTTACGCCCATAAAACAGCGTTCTTTTTCTCAATCTAAAAGTTTTATTTTTAGATTAAGATTACAATTGAAAAATTGTGGTAACCAAATTTGAGTGACGAGATGATAGAGCTGACCAGATTCGAGCTGAGAAAAATTTTTCTACAACAATAATATTAATTTGAGTTAGCTTATAGTATTACTATTAGATGCTGTGACTAAGATACATCTTTTAAGGCTGCAAAACAAATCTGTGATTAAAATTATATTCAAGCTTTAGGACTTTAAGAATAAAATTCTGTGTTATCCAACAGTGTTCTTCAAATGCGCCATGCTACAAAATTTTTAAATAATTTTGAGACTCTTTTTTTTTCTTTTTAGCTTTGCATAAAAGTTTATGATCTTCATTGTATCCGTTTATTAATATAACAACAAATATTTTTTGTCAATAAAATGTATTTTTACAATCGTCTTTTATTTTTTTTTTATTTATTTTTTTTTTTTTTTTTTGTAAAAACCCAAACTATTTGAACAAATAGTTCCTGAATACTAGACTGCCATATTACAAACTCTTAAAAAATTTGTGAAATAAAATATAGCATAATTTATCTCACTAATCATGTGCAGTAATAGCTAACTGACGATTGTTTCTCAATTAATTTAGAGACTCCCATATGTAGGGCGTTTCAATCCGCATCGGTGTTGAAAGCGCGGGTTCGAGAAAAGATAAAAATAAGCTCCAAGATATTGTAAGTTATTTTTGGCACAAAATTCTTTTATTGAAGAACATCAGGCATGTAACAGTCTCTGGTTGACGGTAAGTCCCGTCGACCGCAGGAACGTAGAAGTATCTCGTATTACATTACCCCACTAAGGATGAGAGCCGAAAGATAAAAAAACAATTTTTGAAGCCACAGTTTTGGCGTATTACATTGGTATTTATCGCCAATAACGAACACTAGATGTACATTTTCGATGATAGGAGGCATGCATTTTATTTCCATTACATAGACTACAATGGGATTGGTCAAAGTGTAAAATTTGAAATTATTAATGCCAAACGATAAAAGGGTGTATGTGGCACGAAAAACCGCGAGAACAAATTACTTACATAGGGTTACTTAAACTCCCACGGAATCAGAAGGGGAATGAATTCTAATGAAATAAAATAAGAGAAAAACGTAATACATCTGTTTCTTAAGCGATTAGCGTTTAACTATGAATAAATTCTGCATAGCAACAGGGACTTATCAGAGATTGTTGCAAAGGGGGGAAAAATACATGCAGTTACATGAAAGAACGGATATACGTTGTGGTTTTAACGAAAGAATTAGAGCGAATTGAACTCAAATTTTAAAGGAAAAAGCCGTTAGCAACTGAATGGAATTAAAGGGATTAAAAATCTAGCTTATTAAATAAAGTTACAAATTTATAGATTATTGTAACTTTAGCTAAGGGAGGAAAAACCATTATTAACCAATATGTAAAGGAAAATGCTTTTACACCATACTCACTGTTTGCAGTCACGAAAACTAAGAATGGTGTGCACGTAACAGGCAAAATATTCTTAAACTGATTACTAATGCTGCAGTTACCTTAGTATGTGAGATACTATACTATCTCAATAAAAACTAATATGTTTCAGAAATTCCTTTTTTTATAGCTAGATAAAATTTGAAATACTTTTAATGTATAAGAGACTTTGTCAAAGTAGAGGAAATATACATGGGAAAAGGTGGAAATTTTGTATGCATATTTTCTGGCAGCCTAATCATTGTTTCACATACACAATCAAATATTTTTCTATTATACATTTTATGCAATATAAAGAAGTCATTTATCTATAGGCATATAAAAACAGAAGTATATTGTACATTAAAAATAATTTAATTTAAAAATGCATTGATTTTTGCGCATTGATTTGATTTGATTATCTAAGAGAAAGTACTCAGACATAGAAACTAAGTTTTTAGAGAATAGTGTCCCATTCGAACCCGTTTAAATATATTTATGTATAAACAATCATAAAAATGCATAATGTTTGTTATGATAACTATTTCTTTTATTATTATTATTATTATTATTATTATTATTAAAAACGCCAAAATTTAAAATTATTCATATTAAATTCTTAAAAAGTGCCAAAACCGATACTACGTTGCTGTAGACGCCCTCGATGACAAATCACTGGGGAAAAGAATATATAGGACAATATAATCATGTACGATGTAGTAAAAGACATTTCATGACATACATGTATGAGTTATGACGCATGTATATTACATATGCATAAGACGTATATGACGCATATATGTCATCTAAGACGTAAATATGCGATAAATATTGTCGTATATTTGGAGTATAAATAAGTTTATACAATATGCATATATATGCTTGGCGATGACCTTGGCGAAATACTAATTGCAACATTGGCATAATCAGATGATAACAGCAAAATTTCATGTAACCGAGGAAAGTTACATGAGTTTTTGCTGTTACCGTTACAAGAAAAATTCTTGGAATACAAGTTAATTAGAAAAATCTTAGTAAATTTACAGATTTTTTTTTTTTTTTTTTTTTGTTACAGTGCAAGTTTTGTTTTTATGAATATAATTGTAGCCTAAATATATCAGAGATAAATGGACTAAAAAATAAGTGCATATATTTCTTAAAATCGATTTTTTAAAATAGACAGAGCCAATAATAAGGTAATAAAAACAAATTATACACATTTTTGATCAAATTAATTTGTATTAATATATGTAGCTAATGCATTAAATACAGAACGGTCTCTCTGATATTAAATAGATTATTTATTTTCTAAAACTTAATAATTGAAGAGGACATTAAATTTTTTGCTGGTGAGACAGTTTACATCAAAAATGCATAATGGTAAGTTTTTTAATAATTACCAGTACGACCGAAATCACGTTTCTCGTTTATTTCACAAAGTTACTTTATTATAATTACGTTGAAACGCAGCTTATTTCTAGTTAAACACATTAAATATCACAAACTATTTCAGATTAAAGCAATTTTTAAGAGAGAAAAGCGATCTGATTTAGTCATTTTATTTTAAATTTTTTTATTAAATTAATTTTGTAAGCACTAAAGTTTATGTAGTAATTAATGATAACATTGCTTTAGTCAATTTCATTTTTCTATAGCTTAGAACCCCAGTTAATGAATAAGAATGATTATTGTTTGTTGCCATAATAATTTAAGTACAAAATCGAATAACTTCAGAAACGAATCATTTTAATTCAACGGATAAAGAAATTCAGCATTATTATTGTAAAGGAAAGAAACAAAATTAATGCTCCAATCCAGTACATAATTTTATATTAAGTATGCAATTTTAAAAATATGCGACTTTAATTGTATTTTACTGCCTTTTTGAGTTTTAATTAGAGTTAAAATTTTTATTTATTACACAAATTTAAATATTAATTAAATTTACCTTTTTTTTTTTACAACAATTAGCTTGTTTCAAAAATTAACCCTAAAAAAATTTTATCTTAACCATCTTAAAATAATTTTTTACTTACTAACAACATATTCGAGTATTAAAACAAATCACTCCAGAAAATGAATTAATGTAATGTAATCAACATTTATCTTAAAGAATAGAAATTAACACTGATGTCTATCATTTACATTTATTTAACGCTTAAGATTTACTTATTGCCTTAATTTTTCTTACAATTCTTCATAAACAATACTTTAATAAAAAGGCAATTTTTGCTTTCAAATGCGTAGGGAAATTTATTTTATTTATACAAAACTCATATTATTCTTCAAGATTTTATAGTTTAGAAATTATCTATTCAAAAATAGAGTTAGTCGAAAACAACAAATAATTGTTAAAATGATGATTACTATTGCTTGTACTAAGATCAGTAAAAAAAGACACACGCAAAAAACGGTTTACAAATGCACCGTTAACTTATGCACCATTAATCGTAGACTAAGAGTTATTTTACTCATACTTACGTGAAATACTCACTTATGAATGTGTACATGTGTGTATGTATTTTACTCATACATATATATTACAAATTTAAAATTTTTTCGCCAAAACTAACCTTTATACTATCTTAATTTTCTTATAATAATATTCCGTACTTACTTCAAATTATTAAATTAAAATCTTGTTTCTAAATCTAATCTGTTAATCCTTATGCAGACGATATAAATTCTTAATTTGCCTTAAAAAACATTATTCCAGTATGCGTAAATTTAAAAAGATGGCTCTAAATTAAAAATATTCTTAATTAAAACTTTATTTCTTAATATTCCAAATAAAACTGATTTCTTCTACGTTTTTATCAACCCTTTTTAAGAAAGTCTTATTAAATTTATTCCAAAACCATACCTTTCAAAAAATATCATTATTTTATTTTATCTATTTATTTATTTTTCCTACGTCAACCTTTGATGTGTGCATATTAATAAATTCATTTCTTTTCTTTTTCTCTTAAAATTAATCATTTATAAAAATCGTCTGCCTAAGAAATTATGAGTCGATTATAAATTGGTTAAATATTTTTTTTTTTTTTCAAAAAAAAAAAAAAAAAAAAAAAAGTCTCAAGTTTAGGAAGTCTCGAGATCAGAAGGGGAGAGATTCTTAGGTTGCTTTGTGGATGAGTACGGCTGGTTGAAGTAAATGATGGAATATTTTTTGGATATTTCGGTAAAAGATCGTTTGCAAAAAGGAGTTTTTTCCTCTATAATGACTACAGTTGAATAAATAAACTTACAGCCACAAATGAGTGATTTATTGGATATTCTACATTTATTTATTTTTTATTTTTTCCCTCGTTGGCCATGACTTCTGTGCAAAGAACGGGGACCCTGGCGATGATGTTTCTGGCTCCTAACTTTAAAATGTCACAGTCTTTTCTAGAGCCGACAGGATGTTTTATGCCTGCGCTGCCTTTTTTGGTTTTTAAAGAAACTTGCTATGGAACGAAGTGATAATAAAAATTGTGGATCGCTGAATAATTTGCCCGTCATTATTGGATGTGTTCTTAAACAAAAACTGCCATAGTCTCATGATTTCTGGAGTGACAAAAACAGAGGAATTGTTCCTGTAAAGTGCTTTGGTCGATAAAAAGTAGTCCTCTTATGATGAAAAAGAAGAAAAATAATAATAATTACAAGACCATTTCTTGTTAATTGGTGAAAATAAAAATATTTTTTCGAGATAGTTGAGACCCATAGGATTTCGGTGAGATTTTTTTTTTTTTCGTAGTGTTTTGAATATTATTATTTGTATAATTTTTATGTATTTATTTAAATTAATTATTCTCTGTTTGTCAGGTTTATTTATTTGATTATTTGTCTGTGAATCTTACTTACTTACCTATTTATGAGTATTTTTATTATCATTATTATGTGTTGAAGATTGAAATATTTTTATTCTTGAGGATTTAATTGAGGAGTATGATGTTCTTAAGATATTTACTGTTCGTTATTAAGACTATTATGACATTTTTATGCACGATTAAAGGCAATTTTGTAATAATAAGGAATTATATAAAAAACTTAGAAGCTCAAGTTTACTTTTAAAAGTACATTTTCTAATTTATTGATATTTGTTTGTTATCAAGAACTATTCTCAGAATGCAGTATTTTCATGATAATGTTCCTACAACTAGACATTTGAGCTGAAAATTAAGTTAACATTTATGTTTTTCATTTTATTTGTTAGAATTTCTGGTTACAGTGAGCTTTGGTTCCCGGATTCTTATAATTTATTTATATTCAGTATGAAATATGGAACTGTGCAAGGCTGTTGCTAGAATTTTGACTGATAAATATGATTAATTTTTTCAGTAAATTTTGTGATTTTAAGTAAGAAATTACCTATAATTAAAATTGTTGAATCTGTTTATGATCTATAAAATAATAGAATTAAAAGTTGATCCCAATTTAAGGTATATCTATGATATTTACAATTTCTGTTTTATTAGATAAAATTTCTGGTTAAAGTTAGCAGCTAAATATAGTAATTTTGAAAAAATATGTAATTGATAGAAATCATTAACTTTGAAATTTATTGCGAACGATTTTACGATTAGGATTTAATAAAGAAAATAGAAGTGCTTCATTTATTCTAATGAGTAAGAATAAAAAAATTATGGAAGATCCTAAGTTCGTACCGTTTGACCCGAGTTCTGGAATGAACATTTTGTCTTGGTTAACTTATTTTGATAAAACATGTGATAGGGAACAGAAAAATCTAGAATGGAAATTTAATTCTATTGCGCAATATTTGAAAGGTGAAGCGCAAAAAATTTATATCAATGACTGCTTAAATTGTACGGATTATGAACAAATTAAGAAAATTTTGATAGAAAGACTCATTGAGTTGGACTTCCCGAGTTTTTCTGATTTTTCAAATCTGAAATTAGATAATTTAGACAATTTAGAAACTTATTTTCGTAAAAAAGTGGAAATTAGTAGGAAATTACATCTTAGTGAAAATATACTATAACAAGGTTTAACTGATGGTTTAAAACCAGAATTCAAAAACAATATTATTATAAATCCTCCTAGTAGTACCACAGAATGGTACCGGGTTGTCAAACAATTCGTGGAAGTTTCCACCCCACTAGTTTCAAACCAAGTAATAAATCAACCATCAGCTAGACAAAATTTTCAACCTTTTCAATCAACTAGGCCCTGGATTCAGCCAGTTAGGCCCAATAATACACCTAGGAATTGGATTCCCCAAAGACAATCTCAGTTTCAAAGACCTAGAGTTTGTCAAAATAATTATATTCAAAATTCATATTCTTCAAGACCTTGTAGGATATGCACAAATAGGGGTGTGAGTAATGCTTTTCATTGGGAAAGAGAATGTATTTTTAGGAATGAGGTACCATCCTCTGATACTCTTCCAAATATCTCACAAAATAATTTTCATAATGTTTGGCAATTAATTGTGTATGGATGTACAAATAATTATAATTTGCCATGTGTCGTAGATACTGGCTCAACTATTGCAATATTGCCACTTAAATTTGTTAAAAAACTTAATGCTAAAATTGAGACTATACCCTCAGTTACCATTGGTCAGGCAAAAGGATTTTTACATATAAATAAAAAATGTAGTGTTCTTCTAAAAGTGGGTAAAATTAAAAAAATATGTTAATTTTTTAGTATGCAATACAAATTTGGATTATGCTATTTTGGGGTTAAAAGAATGTTCTAAATTTAAATTAACCATAGAATGTAAAAATTGTATTGTAAGGCAGGGAAGGAAAATTATAACTAACAGTATATCCATACATAATGAGAGATCCCTTCATTTCAATACAGTAAATATGGACCAAGTACAACAAAACAGGGATCAATCTAATGAAATTGTAACCTCAGAATATAAAAAAAATATGAAATTAAATACTGGTAATACTGTAGCAATAGATAATTATGATAATGAAACACTGAATGTAAGTAATCATGATATAGAGTTACAATCTACTTGTGGAAATATTATGAAAAATGAAGACTGTGTTGAAAATGATCACGAAATTAATGTGCATCCTGATTATAGAGGTTCCATGACTCTTCAAAATTTTCGCGATAATTCGGATTCAGATTTAACTGGGGAAATAAATTTAATTCAAGATGTAAATTTAAGGGAATTAGTTCATATTTATAGTGATATTTTTGCAAAGCATAAATATGATGTGGGTAGGATAAATATTGAACCACAACGCGTTATATTAAAATCTGACCTACCTATATCTTTGAGGCCCTACCGAACATCTCCCCTAGAAGAAATAGAAATAAAAAACCAAATTCAATCATTGTTAGCAGCCGGACTGATAAAGGAAAGTAATAGCCCCTATTCTGCCCCTGTTACACTAGTTATGAAAAGAGAGGAAGGTAAAAAAACGCGATTATGTATAGACTATAGAAAATTAAACGCAATAATTAAAAACGATGCAGAACCCTTGCCCCGTATCGATGGAATTTTAGATAAATTGAGTAGTGCTCAGTATTTTTCAACTTTGGATTTAGCCTCTGGCTACTGGCACATACCAATACATCCATCCGATACAGAAAAATTAGCATTTACAACCAATTTTGGACTTTTTGAGTGGCTCGTGCTCCCTTTTGGCATAAAAACGGGCCCTCCCATATTCAATAGAACCATTCGAAGGATCCTTAATAAATATAAAATCGACTTTGCGTGCCACTATTTTGATAATATTATAATTTTCTCTTCCTCTTTACAAGAACATTTAAACCATTTAGCTCAAATTTTTGACATTTGCAAACAAGAAAACATTAAACTTAAACTTTCTAAATGTAAATTAGGCCAAAATAAAATCAATTTCTTAGGTTATGAAATCACTAATGGAACTATAACTCCAGCAAATGCCAATATTGAAACCATCAAAAATTTAAAACCTCCTTCCAATGTGAAAGAGTTACAACGATTTCTAGGTTCCATTAATGTTTACCATAAATTCATTAATAAATATGCTGAAATTAGATATCCTCTAAATCGATTACTTAAAAAAGACACAATATGGGAATGGAATTCAGAGTGCCAGGAGTCTTTTGAAAAATTAAAAAATTCTTTAATTGCAAAACCCATCCTCAAAATTTATGATCCTAAATTACCTTTACATATGTTTGTAGATGCCTCTCAGATAGCAGTAGGTGCCGTTCTAAAACAACCTGATAAAGATAATTTCTTACATCCTATTGCTTATCATTCTCGAATTTTGAAGAGTTATGAGCAAAATTATTTCATAACTGAATTAGAATGTTTAGCTATTATAGATACTCTTGACAAATTCTATCATTACTTTCATGGTGTCAAGTTTACAATTCATACGGACCACGCATCTCTAGTATGGTTAAAGAGCGTTAAAAATTTAAGAGGTAGGCTTTTTAGATGGTCGCTCAAACTTAGTATGTTTGATTATGAGATAAAATATGAAAAGGGTTCAACAAATGTCGAAGCAGACATGTTGTCACGAAATCCTGTTTGTCATTTTAATCAACATATTAGTTTATTGCTAGATAGGAAAGAAATTATAGAGATGCAAGACAAAGACAATGTTTGTGACAAAAAATATAAAAAAGAGAATGGAATTATTATAGTTCAGAAAAAGGGATTCAAAAAAATTGTTGTACCAATGTCATTAAGAAAAAAATTACTCCATATTGCTCATGATAATTTTGGACATTTAGGGATTCAAAAAATGCTTAATTTAATATCTCCCAACTATTATTGGCCTAATATGACAATAGACATTACAGAATTTGTTAAACATTGCGACACCTGTCAGAAAAATAAAAAACCAAAACAGAAAAGATTCGGCTTATTACAAGCTATGCCAGCAACAGATCAACCTTTTGAATGTCTTTCTATTGATACTGTTGGTGGATTTAACTATTACAACTCAACAAAAAAATTCTTACACATAATAATAGATCATGCAACTAGATTTGTTTGGGCTTTTCCCTCCAAAAATGTTACCACTGAAACATACACTAACTGTTTAAAACAAATTTTCAATATCAAAGCACCTCAAAAAATACTTAGTGACAGGCATAAATCTTTCAGATCTCCAAGATTTAAGAAATTCCTTAGAAATCATCATGTTCAACAGCGTTTTACATCCGCACATCATCCTCAGACCAATGGAAAAGTAGAGCGAGTTAATCAGACTATAGTTACCAGGCTTAAATGTAAAGTTAATTCCACTTCTTCTAAAATACCTTGGACTAGATTATTAAACCAAGTCATCGAAGAATACAACAATACGTCCCATTCTATCACCAGATTCCCACCTGCCTATTTATTTTATGGTCAATTGCCTTATGAATCTCCTTTAAAACAAAACTATTATCCACCAGTAGACAAAGCCCTCAAAATTGCGAAAGCGCGAACTCGGGAATTTCACCTTAAAAGTAAAAGACTCTATGATCGAAAATTTGTCGAATGCCCATTAAAAATACAAGACTGTAATTTATGAAGAATTTAAATACCCTAACACTCGAAAATTGGAACCTACTTTCCTTACCTTACTTCCACTTTCCTACCTTAATTCCACTTCTTCTAAAATACCGTGGACTAGATTATTAAACCAAGTCATCGAAGAATACAACAATACGCCCCATTCTATCACCAGATTCCCACCTGCCTATTTATTTTATGGTCAATTGCCTTATGAATCTCCTTTAAAACAAAACTATTATCCACCAGTAGACAAAGCCCTCAAAATTGCGAAAGCGCGAACTCGGGAATTTCACCTTAAAAGTAAAAGACTCTATGATCGAAAATTTGTCGAATGCCCATTAAAAATACAAGACTGTAATTTATGAAGAATTTAAATACCCTAACACTCGAAAATTGGAACCTACTTTCTCTGGACCATATAAAATTATAAATAAACTTTCTGATGTTACTTATGAAATAGATAAATTTAATTATGAGACAGGACAGAATTCCGTTATTGTACATGTTTCTAAATTAAGACCCTATTTTTCACCAGAAGATTTTAAACTGTTTCATGAGCAACCCAAAAAACAAACAAATCCTCAGATACAATCACAATCACTAGATCAAACTAAAGTCAAGACAGTAGATTAAATTTTAATTCTTATTCTTTAAATATTTAATCGCCATAATTTTCAACATTAGCAGGTATGTACTTGGTGCGCAACAAGAATATTACTTGTTTTTGGGAGTTTTTGGGATTAAATTGGGCTCCTTATGCAGGCATAAGGTGTACACTTTGATTGTAAAAGCTTTCAAATTGATGTTGATAAATTAATTTTAAGTGTATTTAAGTCTAACTATATTTACTCATTTATTGACATTAGTATTATTATATTTATTCAACAGATATTAGGTGATAATAGTTATAAATTTGATGACTTTACTCAAACCTATAATTTAATATGTGATTTTCAGTGATTGTGAAAACTACAGATATAAAAAGTTTTTCAAAAAAGCACACTATTTTTATTTCCATTTCTCAATTAAGAATGACACCTTTTATTCCTATTGTATTTTATTATTAAAGTTTATAAACCATGTGTAGATAAAACATTATTCTACATTTGGCATTTGAAAACTTATAACCAAATTTGACAATTTTGTAAAAGAGTATCAGAGAGGAATTATTGTAAGGAAATACTGGTTGAGAGTCCATTTTCTAAATAGTTAGATTTAATTTTATTTGGATTTTGGAATTATTATGATTTTTTTTATTTATACTTTCGGCTAGCAAAAAATACTTTCTTATGCTATTAGAAGATAAGAAAATTATTTAGTTGCTATGTAATTATTTTTATCCTCAACCAATATTTTCCCTATCAGTAATAAACTAACTGTGATATTTTCTTTTGATTATACTCTTGTTTTATTATTATTATCATTATGATTTCTATAATGAAGTTTAGTATTAATTATACTCTTATTGAGAAATATTAGGATATGGAGTCTTAATATACTATCACTTATTATTGTTGTTATTGTTATTATTTAAATTTTTCTATATTATTTATTATTGATATTGAGAGTAATGCTATTTATTATTAAAAAAATTGATATATTATTGAAAGAAAAATTTGATTCATTGTTAAAAGATGTTGGATCCAACATAACATAAAAAACAAAGATTAAACTAGATTTGGAGATCTTTAATTAAAGAGAGTGTATTCAGTGAACATTGGAAAAGACTTTTGTACACAATGGAAAGACTTTTTTCATTTGAAGAACTTTATTTAAAATAACCTATGCATCAAGTTATTGTAATTATTTAAACTTCCATGAGAACGAATTGTTATTGTTTTTATTATATTTTTTATCTCTTGCTTATTTATATTTATAACTTATTTACTGTTATTGTATGTATTATCTCCTATGCACTTACAAATAGTAAGTGATATTGTAACAGTATTGTATATCTTTCGGGGAAATGCTCCTACCTAAATTTAATTCAGATTAATTTCCTCTTAACTATTTTATTTTAATCGCTAATATTTTTTATATTGCGTAAATTTTCTTTTCTTCCATCTCTTGGCTTCCTGGGTTTGACAGTTTTATTCCAAAATTTGACTTTTCTAAATTATTATATTTCTGTTGTCTGAACTTGTAGTTTTATTTAACTATCAATTTCATACAATTTTCGGGGAGGGGGGATAATATTACAAATTTAAAATTTTTTCGCCAAAACTAACCTTTATACTACCTTAATTTTCTTATAATAATGTTCCGTACTTACTTCAAATTATTAAATTAAAATCTTGTTTCTAGATCTAATCTGTTAATCTGTATGCAGACGATATAAATTCTTAATTTGCCTTAAAAAACATTATTCCAGTATGCGTAAATTTAAAAAGATGGCTCTAAATTAAAAATATTCTTAATTAAAACTTTATTTCTTAATATTCCAAATAAAACTGATTTCTTCTATGTTTTTATCAACCCTTTTTAAGAAAATCTTATTAAATTTATTCCAAAACCATACCTTTCAAAAAATATTATTATTTTATTTTATCTATTTATTTATTTTTCCACCGTCAACCTTTGATGTGTGCATTAATAAATTCATTTCTTTTCTTTTTCTCTTAAAATTAATCATTTATAAAAATCGTCTGCCTAAGAAATTATGAGTCGATTATAAATTGGTTAAATAATATATTTTTTTTAAAATAAATTTATCGTCTGTGTAAAATAGTCTCGTATCTGGACAAGAATTATGTTTACATAAAAGGATGATGGTTTGAGATTACAGAAAGTTCTAGAATTTTCTTTTTAGTTTTAAAGGTGGAAGTCTCGAGATGAGAAGGGGAGAGATTCTTAGGTTGCTTTGTGGATGAGTACGGCTGGTTGAAGTAAATGATGGAATATTTTTTGGATATTTCGGTAAAAGATCGTTTGCAAAAAGGAGTTTTCCCCTCTATAATGACTACAGTTGAATAAATAAACTTACAGCCACAAATGAGTGATTTATTGGATATTCTACATTTATTTATTTTTTATTTTTTCCCTCGTTGGCCATGACTTCTGTGCAAAGAACGGGGACCCTGGCGATGATGTTTCTGGCTCCTAACTTTAAAATGTCACAGTCTTTTCTAGAGTCGACTTCTTTTTCTTTTTTTTTTCTTCTTTTTCATCATATATTTGAAAATCTTAATCAAGAAAATCTCCTTTTCTGCAGTCATTCAAGAAATCATGGCTTCAGGAAAATCAAGCCGACTCAAAGCACTTTACAGGAACAATTCCTCTGTTTTTGTCACTCCAGAAATCATGAGACTATGGCAGTTTTTGTTCAAGAACACATCCAATAATGACGGGCAAATTATTCAGCGATCCACAGTTTTTATTATCACTTCGTTCCATAGCCAGTTTCTTTAAAAACGTAAAAAGGCAGCGCAGGCGTAAAAGATCCTGTCGACTCTAGAAAAGACTCTGACATTTTAAAGTTAGGAGCTAAAAACATCATCGCCAGGGTCCCCGTTCTTTGCACAGAAGTCATGGCCAGTGAGGAAAAAAAATAAAATAATAAATAAATGTAGCAGATCCAAGAAATCACTCATTGGTGGCTGTAAGTTTATTTATTCAACTGTAGTCATTATATATTATATTAGATTTTTTTTTCTTCTTTTTCATCATAGATTTGAAAATCTTAATCAAGAAAATCTCCTTTTCTGCAGTCATTCAAGAAATCATGGCTTCAGGAAAATCAAGCCGACTCAAAGCACTTTACAGGAACAATTCCTCTGTTTTTGTCACTCCAGAAATCATGAGACTATGGCAGTTTTTGTTCAAGAACACATCCAATAATGACGGGCAAATTATTCAGCGATCCACAGTTTTTATTATCACTTCGTTCCATAGCCAGTTTCTTTAAAAACGTAAAAAGGCAGCGCAGGCATAAAAGATCCTGTCGATTCTAGAAAAGACTGTGACATTTTAAAGTTAGGAGCCAAAAACATCATCGCCAGGGTCCCCGTTCTTTGCACAGAAGTCATGGCCAGTGAGGAAAAAAAAATAAAATAATAAATAAATGTAGCAGATCCAAGAAATCACTCATTGGTGGCTGTAAGTTTATTTATTCAACTGTAGTCATTATAGAGGGAAAAACTCCTTTTTGCAAACGATCTTTTACCGAAATGTCCAAAAAATATTCCATCATTTACTTCAACCAGCCGTACTCATCGACGAAAAAACTCCAGAATCTCTCTCCCTCTCATCTCGAGACTTCCACCTTTAAAACTAAAAAGAAAATTCTAGAACTTTCTGTAATCTCAAACCATCATCCTTTTATGTAAACAGAATTCTTGTCCAGATACGAGACTATTTTACACAGACGATAAATTTCTTAAAAAAAAAAATATTATTTAACCAATTTATAATCGACTCATAATTTCTTAGGCAGACGATTTTTATAAATGATTAATTTTAAGAGAAAAAGAAAAGAAATGAATTTATTAATATGCACACATCAAAGGTTGACGTAGGAAAAATAAATAAATAGATAAAATAAAATAATGATATTTTTTGAAAGGTATGGTTTTGGAATAAATTTAATAAGACTTTCTTAAAAAGGGTTGATAAAAACATAGAAGAAATCAGTTTTATTTGGAATATTAAGAAATAAAGTTTTAATTAAGAATATTTTTTATTTAGAGCCATCTTTTTAAATTTACGCATACTGGAATAATGTTTTTTAAGGCAAATTAAGAATTTATATCGTCTGCATAAGGATTAACAGATTAGATTTAGAAACAAGATTTTAATTTAATAATTTGAAGTAAGTACGGAATATTATTATAAGAAAATTAAGATAGTATAAAGGTTAGTTTTGGCGAAAAAATTTTAAATTTGTAGTATATATATCACTAACCCATTTTCATTTTGAGAATTTTATGCATTATAAATTATATATTAAATAAGTCACATGCCGCAATCTCAAAACTTTCTTCTGTCTTATGCTTGTAAATACATCGTAAAAAATGCAACATATCTGTGCTATCAGCTAGGTGATTTACACCAAAATGTAGTCAGTAAAACTTGTATCAATTTATTACTGAATCTGAAGTTTGATGAAAATCTATGCATTATATTTTGAGATAGAGTTATTACAAAGTCTTAAAAAAGATCTGCATAACAGCGCCACAAATTGGGTACACAAAATATCAACAAGGATTAATTTTTTATTAAGTACTAAATGAATCAGAAGTTTGATAAAAATCCATGTATTAGTTCTTGATATACATTTATTGCGAAATCGTAAAAAAATATAGCAAAGCAGCTGCATCTGTCGGGGGATTTACACCAAAAACTAAACAACACTAATCTATATCACGGACTAACTGAATCTGAAGATTTAGGAAATTTCGTGCATTAGTTTTTGAGATAGCGCTATTACGATAATCAGAAATAATACACCGTGGCAGCTTCACCTGTTAAGTGATTTGCAGCAAAAGGTAATCAGCAGCATGCTGTTTGAATTGCTAACTAAATAAAGTTTTATGAAAATCCGTGCTCTAGTTCTTCAGATATGATTATTGTGGAATTGTAAATTATGCAGCATAACAACGCCACTTGTTGAGCGATACACACTAAAAACTAATCGAATCGAATCTAGTTTATATCAAGATTTCACAGAATCTAAAATTTTGTAAAATTCCGTGCATTAGTTCTTGAGATAAAACTATTGTAATAATCACGAATAATGCACCATGGCAGCTCCACCTGTTGAGCAATATGCGCAAAAATGTATTCAGTTCCATATTGTATCAATTACTAATTAAATCTAAAGTTTTATGGAAGTCCATTCACTAGTTTTCGAGATATGGCTTTTGTAGAAATTGTGAATAATGCAGCATAAAACCCCCTACTTGTAGAGTGATATATACCACAAACTAATGAGACTTATTTTTTATTAACGTCTAACAGAATATAAAGTTTTGTGAAATTCCATGCGTTAGTTCTTGAGATGGAGCGCCCAGAAAATTTTTCTAATATAGTGACAGACAGACAAACTGATAGACTCACAGACAGACATTTTGTAAAAACAGGTTTTTCGGGTTTTCTGACCCTTAAAACGGGTAATCCGTCGAAAACCAGATTTCGAATATTTTGACGAATCCAGTATTTTCTTCTTGTAAAAATAGAAGAAAGTAAAGATAGTGTTCATAGAAAAACATGAAATGATTGTTAAAATGATTATAATTATATAGTACTTGAGCGAGAATGAATATTATTACAATTATTACTTGTATTGGGATCTGCAAAGTGTATTTTAGAAATGCAAAATGAAGTTATTTTATTTAGGAAAATCCTATTTGTGTCGTTTTGTGTCGTAATGGGTCAGGGTCATTATATCTAAAAAACGGCATAATCGATTTTAACTTATTTTTATATTCAACCTTTTGTCACGAGAAAACTATTGAACACCGGACGCATTCTTTTTATCATTGAATTTAAAAGACATTCGGGCCATTTAAAAACACCTTGTAGTTACATAACCGCTTACCTCATAATTTTTTAATTGCAAAATATTCCATTGACTTCATTGAATTCTGATATGTAAAGACAAATATGTTTATACCGAAAATACATAAGGATTACATGTCTTTAAGAAAAGTGTTTATCAAAGTAAATACAAATTACCCCTTAAGTCATCTTTAAAAAATTTATATGGAAAAGAAAAATTAATCCTTTAAAATGTGTTCTTTTAATATCCTTATCATGTTTAAATTATGAATTTCTTTGCATAATAGCTGCTGTAAGCAATTTTAGACTTTTAATTCTGTTTAAAAGCTTAAACGTGATTACCTTCTTTCAAAACTTTTTTAAAAGAAAATCTTTTAAGAATTTAGGAAGTCATTATAAACAAATTTTTCATATTAGATAAGATACCAGCTTGAAAGAGTGGATGTTGCTTAATGTTACAGTGTTACAACGAATAAAAAAACATGGAAGTGAAAAAAAAAAAAAACTTTTTTTAGTTGGGGCTCAAATATCAGAGAGTAAAGAAAAAAAATAAATTCTCTGACGTCACTGATAACAGTAATTCAGAAAAAGGCACTTTTTTTTTCATGAACTATCAACGAAAAACAGGGATTTAGATTACGATATTTTTTCATCATTTTAAATACAAAAGTATTATCTATGAATGAAAGTAGAATTTTATAGAATACATTTAAATTAAACTCTTATTTGAATTACTTCTAATAAAACTTGTTTTATATTTCACTGAAATAATAGCATACCATTAAAAGTCATTGGAATGTAGCCTTTTTAAATGCATCTGAGTTAAACTCTTTTAAAGAATAATTACTTGGCCTCACCGAAAAGAAACATAAGTTTGTATTTAATCCTAGATTACAAAGGTTATTTTCATTAATCATTATTACAAAAGCGTAGTCTGTGGGACTATTCCGAGTAAAGTCATCATAAAATACAAAATACCATTAACCCCTTGAGGGGCCTGTGGGATAACCTAAATTTAATTAAGATTCGCACCAGAAAATTCTAATCAAATTTTACTTTAAATGCTTTGAAGGGATCGCGTTAAAAAAAAAAAAAAAAAAAAAAAAAAAAAAAAAAAGTTTTTTTTTTTTATTTTGGATTTTTTTTTTCAAAATAGGGTTTTATGTGTATCAAGGCAAGTTCACAGTAACAAATATTGTAGTCTCAAAATAAAGGATGGTGTAGGGGGAGATCAAGTAATGTTACAGACGACGCCTTTATATTCTAGGATATAAGTTTCAACATTCCGTAGAGAAAAACAGAAAAACTATTAAATTAGAAATTACATTTCAAGTAAATTAATAATAAATTATAAGCCGTTCATAAAATAAAAAACAAAGTCCTGGTATAATACAGGGTGTCCGGCAAATAAGACCCTAATTATAAAATTAAATTGCTCAAAAACGAAGATCGAGAGAATTATGGTTTGTTTATTAGGTGAGCTGTAAAAATATTATAAAGAAGTTTCGAACGGTGACTTTTTTTAAAAAAATGTGTTCTAATTGCAAATGATGCTTGACTTGATATTTTTCTTGTTTTAGATTGCTCTCAGAGAATAGGTTTTCCGGCTTAAAGTGCCATATTTTAACGATTCGTGAAAGTAATTTTTTGGAATTTCAGAAATTTAGTTCTAAAACTTGGTAAAATATGACACTGTACATGAAAAAACTCGTTCTCTGCAAGTAATCTGAAACAAAAAAAAATTGAAGTCAAGCAATTTTTGAAATTTGAACACAATCTTTTCAAAATATTCACCCTTCGAAACTTATGTATGACATTTTTACAGCTTATTTAATAACAAATCGTTTACCGCATAATTCTTTTGATCTTTACTTTTGAAAAATTTTATTTTAAAATCAGGGTCTTGTTTTCTGGACATTCTATGTTATTCCATTAAATATATAAGACATAAATTTACAAGTAAATATAAATATTACTTTTGTTTATTTATAATATAACTCTAGTACTGTTAGAAGTATGTCTAGTACTGTTATGTCTAGTACTGTTAGAAGTATGTCGAGTACTGTTATGCCTAGTACTGATAGAAGTATGTATATACTCTTATATCGAATGTAATGAAGTTGTTGTTAATTAACATAAGACACATGCATGAAAGAATTTAAATTAACAAATAGTTCTAAAATTTTGTGACTTTGCTTTACATTGATAAGCTTTATTGCATATTTGAAATAAAATATCGAAATTTTTCAAAATTTGAGCCTTTGTTTTAAGAGTTTCTATACATTAACAAAATGTATTTCTTATAACACTTCCTCTATTAATGATATTGCAATTATAATCAAAACTTCTCTCATTCAAATTTAAGTTACAAAATCGCATTCTTCAATAATACTTTTTCCCGTTATTATTACTATTATTACATACAGATATTATTAATATTATTAATATTATTTTGCATGTTTTAAAGCATCCCGGTACTTAGTAGCATCAAAATTCTAAACATTTTAAAAAGATAAAACCTCATCTAGGTTCACAAAAAATATTTGAAAGTACTCACTAGTTTCTTGAATGACTTTTTTTTATGTTATCAATCAAAAGTAATTACGCGCAAATTTGAAAGAAAAAAAAATAACATGTAAAAAAACCAAAATTACTTAGAACGGATAGTATGTTAGATAAAATTTACAAGTAAAATATGAAAAAGATATTGAGGCAAAGTATTATGGGATTAATTCTTCATTTTCGAGCAAGATACATTTTTAAATAAAGACGTAGCATCTAAATTTTGTTTGCGTCATTAAATTCATTTATAATAAAAAACCATATCCTAATGTATTAAAAATTTAAAACGAATTTTATAAATATTATTTATGATATTTTAGATAGCCCAATTGGCGTTTTCCGGGCTTTATTATATCCAATAATAATAACCCTTATTAAAATTAGTGCTGAATTATGATACTTTCTCAATAAGAGAATTCTGAACCTACGAAGGACGGTGCAAATAAGTTCTATGCGGTCAGACGAATGCAAATTGTGTTTGTAGACTTTTAGTATGCATAACCCCCCTACTAATATACTTACACCTAATAAAAAGTAGATTCATCCGACATTCTCCTGTCCCGGTTTGTAAAAATAACTTTACCGTCTGCCGATATTAATTTAAATATAAATTGCGAAAGTCACCGGTATTTACGAAGGAACATAGTCCTTTTTTTTTTCTAACCGATGACCAGGCCCCTGCCTCTCGAGTTACCTCAGTTTAACGGGTTAGACACCTGGTATCGGGGCGGATGACCTCCTAATTACCGCGTAGCGGCAATAAACCTTCTTTCGCTTCGCACGTCATCATATCTGCAGTACTTGTTTTGTCGGTTGTTTAACGTTACATCCTGTTGTTTGTATTGCAAATGGCTACTCAAGTTGGTCTCGTAATATAGAACCATGATCAAATAACGAGACCTTCACCTGGCAAGGGATCACCAGAGGTGTAATTCACAGTTTACTTGGAGGACTTTGCACCCACGACGGATTTTACATGCACTAGGCGCCATTAGCGTACATCCACTAAGACAAGCACCCAGGCAGGCTATTTAGATTAAGTGCTTTGTTGGTAATCTTTGTGGTTTTATTGTACATTGGGTTAACTCTGTAATTTGTTCCCGCGCACCTAGAACTCATTTTAGCAGACGAAATGAGGTTGGATGATTTTGAGAATAAACTGTGAGCTTAGCCGTGAACTTAGCTGTGAGGGGGGGGGGGACAATTTCGAGGTAATTAATAAGAACAGAGAATGGCCGAAAAACTAAGTCGTACCGCAGAAGGGAAAATTTTGCGCCGAAAAGCAAGGCAAATGTTATACAACTTTTCAAGAAGGGTCTCACGGCCAAAAAAAAATTTCGCAAATTGGAAATGAGCGTCCAAAAATTTACCAAGCCTGTTAATACGGCTGTTTAACACAAACTACCAAGTATAAATGTATTCTTAAGCTTCCAAATTCACATTCTTACCCACTTATACTTATATAGGACGTTCATCAAGAAGCGCAGCATCAAATACCGCAAAAAAGAGTAATACCAAAAAAAGAAACAGGAATAAGACACTCTTACCTTTCTAATTGTTTCAAAATCTGTGAATTTTGATCACTTTTGGCTACTTTTAATCATTTGGCACTTTTTTGTTAAAAAATACTAATTACTCTCATGGGTAATCAAATGAGGCAATCAAAAATACAAATTACTCTAACAGGGCGGCCCCGGGCAACTGCTCCGCATGCCCCTGCATATGTCGGGCCCTGCGTGCGTCAGGAAGTCAAGGATGCTGCGGAAATACTTGGCGATTTAAATGTCTTCAATTGTTTGTGATTCTATTATATGCAAAATGTGCCAAAAGAAAGCATGACAAACCAAAGAAATTTGATAGAAGCCCTAATTATGGCCTGGCACCATAATGAGTAATTAAAAGGAAAGCGTAAAAAAATGTACACATAGCAGGTCGAGAGGAATACAATCCATCGAGGGAGGTTCGACGAAATATTGAGGAAAGCGTCTTTTGAGAAGGATGTGTAAACGAAGGAAAATTTGTATTGTAATGGAACACTTTTATGTGGTCTTGTAAATTAATAACAAATATTCTTTGCATCACAGATTGTTCATAATGTATATTTTAGTATATACTTCATAGATGCATAGCAATTTTATAATTTTCGAAACAGGGTAACATCATTAAAATGTACTTGAATCTATTTTTTCCCATTGGCCGTAATGTAACAAAATACTTTTGATTGTCCCTGTATTTAAACTATGAATCCGATTTTCATAAAATTTGAAATCACTGGACAAAATTACACAACAAATATATATTTTAAATTTCAAATGATTCTTAGTTTTTAGTTAGATTTTTAGTAGTTATATTTTTAGTCTGTTATATTAACAGACGGAAGGACTGAACGAGAACTATAGGGGCTACGTATCTACATAATTACAAACACACCTAAAAATCAAATTATTTGTCACTGAGAGATTGGATGAACAAAGGGAATAATTTGTTTCAGATATCACGATTAATTAACAATATCTTAAAGAAAAATAAATTCTGAATTGTACATTTATTCAGAAATATTGGTATTTGATAATTACTTGATAATATGAATGCTATTTTATTCCTTATTACTACGACAATAAATTAAATATTTTGAGATATTTTGAAAAGGATTACAAGAAATAATTACGAAGTTAATTTAATCAATACGTAATTATTTTTCATGAGTATTTACTTTAGATTTCTTATAATATTATGATAGATTATTCCTTGTATTGAACTACGTTATTTATAAACTGTTTATCAAATACGGACTTGAGAACAATTGTATTGAAAAACAATAAATCAATCAAAAATTTCAATATTCGCCATTTTTATGCACTGCATAATTTTAATGAGAATTTTTTTTCGGTTTCGCAAATAAGAAAAGGGGTACCTTTTTTTTTTTTTTTTTTTTTTTTTTTTTGCTATAAGTAAGGAAAAAAAAGTATTTTTGATTATTATTTTCTATTACATCTCAATTGTTGTATTATGTTGAGTTTCTATTCTAGTCAGGCACAAAAAAAAAAAAAAAAAAATGAAATGTCTTATTAAAGATAAAAGAATAAAAAGAAAGATCGGTTGTCGCAGAATTACATAAGATTAATAAATTTGTTCTTTATGGAAAATTTTGAATAAACAATTATATTTCCCTGAGTATTATAAATTTCAGTAAAATTGGAATTGATTTTTTTTTATGTGCTCGTATAAAATGATGAGGAATATCATTCAGTTAAATCTTATGTGAATTTATCCAAATAGTAAATTATAAATACTTTGATAATAAAACTAATTAAATTATTTTTTTACGAAAAATAATAATTTCAGCAATTGAAACTAAATTTAGCGATATAACTGAATCAGATATGATAAATTAAAAAATATATGTTTAGAAAAAATATTTTAATTTATCAATTTACCAACACACTTTGATTCCGTTTTAAAATATTGGTAGACAGAGATTGTATCGAAAATTTCGTTCAAACATATTTATATATAAAACAAATAAAAAATAAGGTACTTTTTGCTAGTAAGAAAACTAGTCGTTCGGAGTCACCATAATACTTGCCCATCATCGATATGCATAATATAAAATATGAAAATAAAACTTGCGTAAACTATTTATAATAATGCATTGCAATTCCAAAACAAAATTTAAACGGATATTTAAATATTTTTAATAAAACGGGACTCTATTGGATTATAATGGAAGTATATGGAAATTTGGCGAAATGCCGGAAATAGCATCAAGTTAGCGTCACTTTTCGCTACTAATTTTTTGGTGAAATTTGGCGATATATAACCTAGTTTGGGAGAAACTTTGCGACATTTTTTTTTCTCGTTCATTTTTTTTAATGAACGAGATATTCAAGTAGTACCGAATTGCGTAAAAGAGACATTGTTATAACTAAAAAAATTACAATTATATTAACTAACAGTTTATTGAATCGGATTAAACGTCTCATTTGCAATTAAAATACATCTTTAAAATGAGATTTTAATGGAATACAGGGTCATGAAAAATCGAAGAGTGTCGAAAAAAGGATAACAAATATATCGGCAACTAATTATCCGATTGACTTCAGTTCTTATGCAAAATTTATGTTTTTTATTATATTTTATATTATTTACTTGAAATAAAAAATTCTTAAATCTTTATATACCTTTAATAAGAAAGAATATCTCAAGAAAAAAAAATAGTTCCCGAAAATCGAGGTTACTGATGTTCAATAGGCTTCTTTCCATTACTACATACTAAATACACACAAAATTTCAAGTCTCTATCTCATTTTGTTCAGGAGATAGAGCGTATACAGACAGACACACAGACAGACGGATGGCATTTTTTTTAATATGATTTTCGGAATCTCCACTATCTGAAACATGTAAATCCGTCATTTGTTTCCGATTTTCGAAATGCAAAATATACCCTGTACTGCGTATGATGGGCAAGTAAAAAATTTTGGTTATTTTTTTATTATATCTCAAGTATTTGAATATGTAGAGTTTTTATTTCAGTCAAGCAAAATAAGAAAAAATAGAATATCTCATTAAAGATAAAACAATAAAAAGAAAGAGCGGTTGTCGCAGATTACATAAGATTAATAAAGTTGTTCTTTATGGAAAATTTTGAATAAGCAATTATATTTCCGTGAATATTACCGATTTCAGTAAAATTGAAATTGATTTATTTTGTGTGATCATTTCAAGTGATGGGGAATACCATTCAGTTAAGTTTTATACAAATTTATTGCAAATTGTAAAAGAAACGTAATTTAGTAATAATAATGAAATTATTCATTAGACCGAAAAACGATAATCTCGGCGATTGAAAACTAAGTTTAGTGATGTAACACTATCAGATGTGATCCATCAAAAAATATGTTTAATCAAAAATTATTTTAATTTATCAATTTAGCAACACATTTTAATTTCGTATTGGAATTTTAGTAAATGGAGATTGTACCGGATATTTCCTTTTAATATACCGGATAATCCAAAAGTCAGGACGAACTTTAAAAATAAATAATTCGAAAACTAATCAATATACAAAGATCCGGTTTGCGCTAAGCGGATGGAAAAAAACGGGTTTTGTGTGGCAACGGAAAAGTATAGTTCTGTTGGTGACCAACGGCATCACTAGCAGCACTGAAAGATGCCATCTGCCAAAATATGACTGCCATAACACAAGAAATGCTACTAAATGCTGTGAATGGTGTGGTGTCTCATCTCACAGCTGTACTTGTGAATGATGGACAGTACATTGAATACTTACTGTAGTACTAATTAACTGTAATTAAGCAGACTTGTAAGTTGCCAAATTTTTTTCATTTGTAAATCATCTTCGGTGCAATAAAACACTAAAGTGCCATTTGTTGGTCGACAGCAAAAGTTCGTTGTTACACAAAACCCGATTCTTTTCCATCCGTTCGGTGCAAACCGTATCTTTGTATCTAGATTCGTTTTCGAATTATTGATTTTTAAAGTTCGTCCTGACTTTACGATCACCCGGTATTTTATATATGAAACAGTTAGTTTCATTACGAAATAAATGTAATAAAAAATCTTTACTTGTTGTTAATTTATTACAGGACGATTATATTTGATCAGATATTCGTGGTTCTTACCTTTTGCATTTATTATTACGGAAAGATGTTACGTATTTTTCACATAAATTGTTATTCTATACACAGTCTTTATCTTTTATGTAAAGTAGTTTTACACTTTCGCATCGTAAAAACTCATTGTACAAATTGAAAATAATCATTTTTCTTTTTTAATTTTATATATTTTCATTTATATTCAGTTTTTTGTGCTTATTTTATATAAGGGAGTTTGATTTAGAAATAGCAAGATTCATTTTTTTAAAATTAGGCTCACAAAAAAACTATATACATATACAGGGTGTCCCGTAAATGACTAACCCATTTTTAATGTAAATAACAAAAAAACGGTTTGAGATAAAAATGTGCGGTTTGTTGCATTGTTAACAGAAAATTAATAAATTTTTAGATACGCACTTTCTTAAAATAGTTTGAATATCGACCAACAGATGGCACTGGCGGCGCCAACAGGCTGTCGAAATTCAGGCATTAGTTTTCATACGCACGAGTTTTTTGACTCATCTCGCAGGATAGAATCTCAGTCAACATGTTGAAACGATTCTCCACTGACCTGCAGAAATAGAGTTTGTTGGATTGCAACAGTTTAATAATAATATTTATGATTGAATAATGTCTATTACACTTAATAAAAACCAACAAAACATACTTTATATAAACATTGACTTTCCACACATTTATCATAAATAAAATGTATTCAAAAATGTTTTTGTAACCGGTTAACCGAGTCTCTTTTAACGTAGAATAAATTGAAAATATGGGATGAACACTGTTTTAGTTAAAAAAAAAATCTTAATATTTAATTTACGCTTTTTTCCGTTAAATAGTATGAAATGGTATTTAAAAAAATTAGTAGTAACTTAAAACAGTGGTGCGGAAATATTGTTGGAGCAAGTTCCCTGTCTAAAAACAAACGGAGCAATGACTTATAAACTGCGTGACATTTACACATAAAAATATAATAAACCTTAGAATGAAGAAATCTGTTTATAACAAATCTTGTTTTAAACGAAAAAATATAGATTTCGAAGGAGAAAGTAACATACAAAACCAGCTGCTAAGACAGAAACCTGTCTAAAACGAAATATTGTTCATTTTTCTGAAAACCGAATTCATCCCTAAATTATACTCGTATTTTGACATTTAACATTATTTTAAAAGAATATTCTAAAAACTTTTTGAAAATTATATATGAAAACTCTAATGTTCCAGTAATTTGGTAATATTTATATTTATAAAATTCAGTAGAATAAAAAAAAATAAGTAAAATAAGTAAAACTATAATGATTCTATGATGATTCAGAAACTATTATGCTTTCTGTAACGGAAATTTTGAAGAGGGATGAATCGCAGGATATAAAAATAGGTAAGTAGATTTTTTTAAGATTCCTTCCATTTCAGCGTAGAAGAGAGAAGGGTTGTGTGTAAAAAGCATCTTTAAATCTGTCTTGGCTTTCGTAATAAAATTTTACACATATCAGATGTAATCAGATGTAAACGTCAAAGTATGAATATAACGTGGGATGAATTCGGTTTGCGAAAAAATGAAAAATATTTCGTTTCAGATAGGTTTGGTAGTTTCGTATTTTACTTTTTCCGTTCTGATCAATAATTTTTAATGTTTAAGACCGGACTTGTTATAGATAAAATGCAGACGAGCCTTTATTCTAAGTTGTAATATATTTTTATGAGCCGATTTACAAGTCACTGTTTTGCTTTTATTTTAGACAGGGAACTTGCCACCAATATTTGCGTACTACTGTTTTAACTTCTGATTTCACTACACAACGTACAGGCAAGAAGAGTTTGTTTGATACATCTTTTAAAGTTTTTTGACATTGCTAATTTTTTGAAATACAATTTCATACTATTTAATGGAATAAATGATTTCATTAAATATTAAGATTTTTTTAACTTAAAAAAGAGGTGTTTATCCCATATTTTCAATTTATTGCACGTAAACTGAGAATCAGTTACCCGGTTACAAAAACATTTTTTTATACAATTTACTTATAGTAAATGTGTGAAAAGTCAATGCTTATTAAAAAGTATGTTATGTTGATTTTTTTAAGGAAAGTAGACATCATTCAATCATAAATATTATTTTTAATTTGTTTCCCTCCCACAAACTCTATTTCTGTAGGTGAGTGGAGAGTCAATTAAACATGCCGACTAAGATATGACTCTGCGAAATGAGCCGAATGGCTCATGCATATGAAAACTGGAGTAATGTCTGAATAGAAAGGCCCATAGGAAAAGCCAATTTTAGGTAACTCTTTTACTCTCTTAAAACGAAAGAGTGGATTTGGCTGCTCAAGAAAGAGTTCTAATTTATTGGATCGTGAATGAGTTGATTTTTAACCGATTCAGTCATCTTGGTTTGATTTTTTCTCTTTCTAATCCACTCATACAGTTTTAAAACTAAACAACTCAACTCAATAATGAAACAGCTCTTTTTCCGCGCTGATTTTCGCCGCTGACTCGTCACGTGACCTTGCAAGATAAGATGGAGACTTCCGGCGTTCGCTAAACAATTTGCTGAAAATGCCTTTTTTACGAAGTAAGTAAGTTTTATATAAGTATTTTATTTTAATTATGCTTTCTTTTAATAACTTTCCCTTCTCTTTTTAACAGACTAAAATTCATAACAGTATCATACCTTGAAATTAAAATGTCGTGTCACACGGTAATATTGAGGATGTGTTTAATGCATTTCTATATTAATAATTGGTGTTACAGTGCTGCTACAAAACTTTCGTGCTTTAATAAAATAAATTAGTATATTTAATCAGAGTAAAAATTGTTAATGCAATGTAAATATCTCGTTATTTAATTGCCTTGTATTAAAGTTTTGTAATTATTATATCTTTATTCATAGAAATTTATCAAAACATGGTATTTACGTCTTGTTTGCAGTGTCTTAGTAAAAACGTGCTCCGGATTACATTATACACATTTCTGAGATTTTTTTTTTTTTTTCATTCTTAATGTTGAACTTGTGTTACTGTTTTGTTTGGCAATGTTTCAATGTTGGGCAAAATTATTGCATGCATGGTCTGTATTATAATAATCTGCTTAATATTTATAAGTTGTTACATAATGCATGCAGAAATAATAGTTTTCTTGTGCCTGCTTCCCAGGTAGCTTTAAATCTAAATGAGAATTTATAAATAAAACGAAAACAGTGGACAAAAGTTTGTCTTTCTATACTGGTAAATGCAAGTATTATTTCCTAAATATTATGCAACGATACCAAAAAGCAAGTCCTCTTTCTCTTTAGAAAATACCTTGTAATATCATCCCTTTCCCTTAACATTTTTTATGCATAATTGATTTAAAAAAAAGTTACTGGTCCCAAAGATCAGTACGCATGAGAGTTTACTGGTCAGAAATAGTCATCAGTAACCCGCTACATAAAATTCTATAAAATACTTTTAACCGTCCCCCCCCCCTCTTCACACACACACACTCCTACTAGAATGTAAAATAAACCAAACTTCCTTTGCAGCTATACAAAATTTTTGGCATAATAAAATGGAAAATTACTATTTTATAAAAAAGTATGTAGTATGTAAACTAAAACTATAAAATTGTGTATTTTATTTCCGATCATTTATTTAACAGATAGTAAGGATTAATGCAATATTTTCTTATAATTATTTTTTCAAGTATTATTTTATGGTTTGTGTTTGGTACGGTTTTCTCAGGCAGGAAAATTTATTTACTTGTCAGAGATGAAGTGGGTGTGCAGTGGTGTAGCTAGGATGGGTGACATCCCGGGACAGATGTAAAAGGTGTCAAGCCCCCCCCCTCCTCCTCCTCCTTTCCAATCTGTCATATTTTTTCAATCTCAATTCTGCATTCTTATAAAAAATAACCTTACCATTCCTTATTTACCCTTTGTCCTTCTGCATAAAAAAAACCGCAGAAGTGAATCATCACTCGACCCATAGTCTGCACAAGTCAATGCCGTGCCTATACGTAGAAGAAAATTCTTTCTTTTAAAGTTTGCTTTTGTTACCCACTCGTTGAATAGGTTGGTTTTTGTTCCCTGGTGCGTATCTTATTTAGACACACCGTTCTGTATAAAACTTCACTTTAGCAAAGAAAAGAAAACTAGCTGTATTGCATCATGAGCTAAAAATCTCATTTTATTTCCTAATTAGTCTCCAAAATTTTATAAAATTGTATTTTTTATTTGCAAATAAAGATTTGGTGTCACCCTTTAGAGGATGACACCCGGGTAATTTCCCTAATCAAGAAGAATTTCTTTTACAGCTTGACTAAAATCTTAAAGATCAAGTTGTATGCAGTTCTGTGGCTCCATATTCAAAATCATCATGTATGTTATGACAGATTGTTTTAAAAAATAGGCATTTTTCTAAAATTAAAATATTTTATACTAAATAATTGATTATTAAAAACCTATTTTATCTTTGAAAAATTCCCAAGTTTTAAAAATTTTCTTTAAAGCATTAGATATGTTCACCAACACTACTAATTTCCATCCTATGACTATAAGCATGACCGGGACCCACTATATTTATTGCTTATTACTGAAATAAAGTGTTAAAAGTAGAAAACATTCATATCCAATAATTTCAAACTCTTAAATTATGTAGAAAAAAGAAAAAATGTCATTAGATTTCTTTAAAAAAACCAATTGGTTTTTTTGAGAAAAAAACCATTTGGTTTAAACCATGGTTTAAACCATGGTTAAAACCAATTGGTTTAAACCGTGCCAACCCTGCGTACCAATCAAAGAAATTTGCGATTCTTATGTGATGAAATTTTACATTTTCTCACAGTAAATTGACGATTTTTTCCTACGACATAAGCACAAAAATTTCAATTTTTTTCCAGTTGTAAATTGATGAAACTCGCGGGCCACAGGTTGTGCATCCTTATTACTTATTTTAATATTTTATTATATTGTAAGCCTTTACAATAGTTTAGATTTCCTTGTTAGTTACATTCAAATTACTGTTTAAAAAATGTAAAGAAAATAATGACTAGAAATCCGCAAAATTCTAAAATCTGCAAAACCTCTGGTCCCAAGCTGTGCGGATTTGAGAAAGTCTACTGTAACAGCAGTATTACTAGCAAAGTGCCAAATTTTGACCTACTTGTGATATCCTTAAATTTGGCAGCAAAAATAATTTGCCATATATAAAAACAATTTAGTGAAATTTTCTATCTTTTAATGCATTTTTTTAAAATGTACAGTATTGTGCATGTTATATTAATAAAACATGCCTTATTTTTTTTTTTCATTTATATTTAATAATAATAATCTAGTTTATGTAAGTCTGTAATGTTTCAAACGATTTTTAACCGGCTTCCTGGTATGTTAGAATCATAAAAGTTGTACATAATGTTTTTGATGGCAATATAGCATTAATACAGTTGCAATTATTAAATTTAATTCATTTTCATTCAGTTAACTCAATATTAGGTGTCACCCCCACAATTCATTGTGGTGTGTCATCGCTTTATTCTTGTGGCCTATAATCTGATAAAATATATGATTTAGAGGACCCTTGGGGGGAGGAGATTAACCCTTTAAATTTACTTACCCAGTCAAAATATCAAATTCAGTTGGTAAAGATATATCAGCAATTTTTACATTTGTATATATAACATATAAAGCTAGGATTATTTTCAAGATGTAATAATATGCCTTGATTTTATTCACGAGAATAAATTTTGTTTTATTAGCAATGCCAAAAACAAGCTTCTTTGAAGGTTTAAAGGGGGGGGGGGTGAGATCTCTAGCAACCAGGCTGTAGTTTCAATTTATCCACAAAAGATCGCCATGACTAGAACTCACAACCAACTACATCCTGCCGATACTCTACTGAAAGCAAATAGTAGCTGAACAAAATCCATCAGATGTACAGAACTTACGACTAAAATGAACAAAGGAACGAAAAACTGACCAACTGAAAAATTAACCAACCATCAATTTGATCTTCTGCTTATAGGCTGGATCAAGTCTTCCGGGAATGCTGAAATCTGCCCCCAGTATATCTGCCCCCGTCCGCCATTTTGACCTTTACATTAGAAGGGGGTAGATATCCAGCGCTGCAGCATTTCACTTTCTACGAGGGCCTGATATCTGCCCCCAGTATATCTTCCCCCGTCAGCCATTTTGAGCTCTGCATTAGAAGGGGGAAGATATCCAGTGCTGCAGAATTTCACTTTCTACGAGAGCCTGATATCTACCCCCAGTATATCTGCCCCCGTCCGCCATTTTGACCTCTGCATTAGATGGGGGTAGATATCCAGTGCTGCAGCAATTCACTTTCTACGAGGGCCTGATATCTGCCCCCAGTATATCTGCCCCCGTCCGCCATTTTGAGCTCTGCATTAGAAGGGGGAAGATATCCAGTGCTGCAGAATTTCACTTTCTACGAGAGCCTGATATCTACCCCCAGTATATCTGCCCCCGTACGTCATTTTGATATCACAGTAGAGGGGACATACATGGAGTGCTAGAATATTTTTTAGGTTCATCGAGAACCTAAGAATCCTAGATATATATCCTTTCTGCGTATAGTTTTTATTGTTTCCGCTAATAATCATACGGTTTATTTATCTAGAAATTTGTAGACGACACTTAAAATGTAACTCTAAAATTATATAATATATATGAGGACGTAAACTTCAAAACGCACTTTATCGACATTTTTAAAAATGAATTTTTTGTATGAACCTATTCTATTAATAAATCTGCGTAAAAGAAAAAAAATCTGTAATTTCAGAGCAGGGCGCGAATCATGTGCCAACCAGCGAATCATGTCAGGGGTGGACTCCGAAATTTTTTTTGGGGGGGGCTAACATCTTTTAGCAATTATTAATGCAGTAATTAAGCAAACTAAATACTTTAAAAACTGATAAAATGGATCTGTCTATAAAGGAACCCGATTAAAGCGAAACCTCTTTAAAATGGAGTTTTCCTAAATGGAAAATATTCGTGATCACCGGAAAATAATTAAGAGCGGTATACCTCCGAACCCTGTATTTCCCAAATTATGAATTCATGAAAATTTCATCTTCTGAAGCATTTTTTGTGAATTTTTGAATCTACATAAGAAGATCTACACAATTAATTAAGAGGCTACTTCAGTCAAGCGAAAAGGCCTGTTCGATAATGCTAATCCTGTGGAAGAAATTAAAAATATATATATCTCGTTTGAATTTACAAGTTTTTAAATGATTTTTTTCATTGAATATTAGAGATTTTTTCGATTTTATTTACAGATAATTTTAGTGAAAACACTTTTATTTTCGGAACCGGTTTCGAAAGTGAAAGCATATTCATGAGAAAAAAACATATAATCAAAATCGAAAAAGTAAGAAACGGCCTGCATACAGATCATCTAAGAAAAAATATTAAAAATATTGAAATTCAATCGAGATATTTTTATAAATCTTTTCCATTGGATTAGCATAAGCTAGCGGGTCTTTTCTCATGACTAAAGTTCCTCTCAATAAAATTTAAAAGAGTTTTGACAGTTAAAATTAATTAATTAAATTTGTGTTTTAGAAATTTTATGCAATATTTATAACTGCACTTAAATTTTTTATTTTAAATACTTTTTTAGATTTTTATTGAATTACAAAATGTACAAACATAATGGTCTTACTCTAGAATTATAAAATGATACTTAATTGAAAATTTCCCCCCACAATCTTTCAACGCTAAGAAAGCTGAGAAATGCAAATGAAAAACAAATCGTCCTTTTAAAAATATTTTTGTTTGTTCAACCAATTATGCTCTTGAGATAAGATGAAGTAAAGTAGTATTTAGAACGCATTCTAAAATGTATTACTACTAATCGAGTATTACATGCATTTTAAAACAAATTATTTTAAAGGTGCTTTAAAGTGACGCCGGGACATAAAGGGATAAGAAAGCCTACTTAAAACTGAACTTTTCTCCATTCCATAAGATTTAGTCTTAGGTTGTTGTTATGATTAATGTAAAATATAGATAGCATTCTTCAATTCATTAAAAAATAATAATAACTTGATTTATATATTAATAAAGAAAACTGATGGATAGCACATGCGCATTATTTTCTTGGATTCTCATTGCTGTTTTGACATTATTGAACATATTTTGGAAAATGCCATAAGTAAAATTATTCTTGATTCCGTTTAAAATATATATGATGAGTAAAATGTATTAATTAGAGTTAAAACAACTTTCAAACAGCCGATAACTTGACAGAAGCAAACAAAATAAAATTATGCATTGGACATTGATTTAAATTGTATTTTTCCATTCAGAAATAATTTAAAGAGAACGCAACTTTGATTACACAGTATTTCAGTGAAGAGCAAATATTAGCTTTCTAAACAACATTTAAAGTTTCCTTAGAATAGATATAAATATAAATCGAATATAATTATATATTCCTAAAATTATTAATTTCATAATGCAGAAACTTATTATTATATTTAAAAAACACTTTAATATATTAATTCCACAGGTTTGATTTTTTGTAACTGATTGTATTTGTAATTTAGTTTTATCAATTGTTTTCCGACGAATTTTTAGATTATTTTAAAGTGATGGCTGTTTTAAACACGATTCAATTCAGTGATGATGTTGTTTCTCGTTAAAACTAACTTTGCCTGATCTTATTTCATTAATAATATGAATTATAAAATTAGTCATTTAGCAATTCGCTATAATTAAATTTAAAATTCTGCATGTGATTATATCATCTCAAGTATAAATCAATTATTATAAACATATATCCATTCATCTTGTATAAGAGCATTGCTTTTAAATTATCACGAAGTGACCGACGAAACAAGTGGCAGCTACTTAGTTCATCTGGATACCATTTCCCCCATCTGGTAGGTAAACAGAAAAAAGTGACATAAACTATAAAAGCGGAGAAAAGTGACACGGAAAAAAGTTTACGGAAAAAAAAGTTACAGGAAAAAAAGTGACAAGGAATTGATTTTGGGGATTCATTGATCAGACGGAGGCTCTTAATTTAGGTAAATGGGTTTTTCATACTGAATTAACGGTTTTGGTCCAATTTTTGGATATACGCCCATATTGAAAAGACGCTTTCCTTATTAATCATTTAATAAATTTTTGAAGGATTTTAGAAGGATTGAATTATTTAGAAGGATTAATTAAATTTGAATTTACAGGGATTTTGTGCAATATTTATAACCCACTCAAATCTTTTATTTTAAATTGTTTTCTTCGTATTTTGCAGAATTATAAAATGTACAAATATGGTGTTCTTACAATATAAATGTAGAAATACAATCGGCTCTCGTTAATTCGAACTTACTGGGACCATAAGAAATGTTCGAATTATGGTAAGTATGACAGAAAAACATAATTAAAAGAGTTCTTTTACAAAGGAATTATAGTATTTTCTAAATTCATTTCATCTGTTCAAGTTAGAATGTGACTTAATATTAAATTAAAATACATAAATACATAAACCAATTAAGGAATTAGGAACAATCGATATGGAAGAAGAGGTGGATGTGTCATTTACAGACATACAGACAGGCCCGACTAATAAGTTTCTATGCCCTGGGCACTTTCAAATTTTCGTGCCCCCGTAGATTAGTTAATTTACTGATAGTAGTTTTTTCACACATTATACACTTATCCGAAAAAAAGTTTCCTCAAAAATTGAAAAACAATTCCATGAATAAAAATTAAAAAAAATTCTACTATTTATTGAAACGGGCTTTTAAACATAAATTGATGTATACTTTTGTCATTTTACCGAATTAATATCACTTTTCGTTCCGCAATTATGATTTTTATGATATAAATTTAGATGAAATAGGAAATGTTTTGTGTTCCACAGAAATTTCCTTCCCAGGGCATAGAACTCGAGTGCCCGTGCGATAATCAGGGTTTGCATACGGATAATTAGAAAGCGGATATCAAATGGATGGGATTATGTGTATACTAATTCAGAACAATTTTTACTAAAATGAAAGAAATCAAGTTATTTCAAGGATCTGGAGTTTAAAAAAAGGAAAAATGAAAAATTGGAGTTCCCGTTAGTTTGAATTAAACGATGTCAAGAGAAAATGAGTTCAAATTAACTGAAAATTTTAACATTATTCTGCCATTGAAAATTTCGGAACTTAACGTTTAGTTCGAATTAAGTGAAGATTCGATTTATCCGATTTTGAATTAACGAGAGTCGACTGTACTTCCGAATTGAAAAATCCCCATCCCCCTCCCTCAGCGCCAATAAAGCTGAAAAAATACAAAGGGAAAAGAAATTATACTTTTAAAAATATATTTGTTTTGTGTAACTAATAATGCTTTTGGAACAAAATAAAGTAATGTATCTGTAACTCATTCTAAACAGTATTACAACTAATTGACGTATTAAAAGAATTTTATAATGAATAATTTTAATGGACTTATAAGTACCGTCCGTAGATAAAGGGTTAATCGAAGATTATAAAAACCATTAATAAATTAGTGAACCAATTTTATAAGATAGTTTGTGATTTTTTGTGTGAATGGTTATTTTCGAGATTGTCAAAACTACACACTCTCTGAAAATTTTACAAACTTCGACTTTCAGAAATTCTCAAAAGAAATATTTAAAAACAAATCATGGGCAAAATGTTATTTTGTACAGAGGAAATGGTATTTCAAAACAATATTTCTCTGTAAAAAGGCAGGGCCCGATTAAGCTCTGATGCTATGGGAAGCACAGTGTCATTTCGGGGCCCCTCTTTCATTTGTAAAGAATTTACATTCGAGATACCTGGAAATTCACCACTGCTACAAATATTATTCAAAAGAATGGCTCACTTGATTTCGTATGTATTTCATTAATCAATATCCCCCCCCCCCTTTTTTTTTTCTTTTTACATTAAAATTGAATACAATCAAGCAAAATATGCTAAAAGAGATTAGCATGGGGCTAATATAAAAAATATAATTAGATGAAAAGATTGAATTAAAAATGTATGCACAACATAAAGTGTCAATATTTTGATATACTTCTTTCAATAACGGCAATAGCTATTTTTTTTTTTGTACATATAAACTAAATTTAACAATTCTAAAATTCAATATGTAAAATAAAAATTTATCTAAAATAATGTACAAAAACTGATCTTTTACATGAAAAATTAATTTGTTATTTGCATTTACGAAGCACTTAAATAATACAAATTATATATATATGCATATATGCATAATTAATAATTTGAAAAGAAATTAGGTAAAATTTTAGAATTAAGTTAATTCCATGCAAAATTCAGGGCCCCCTGTGTTCTCAATTTTGGCCCCCTTCAAAACTTTCTAAGGGAAGCATGTACTTCTCGTACCTATTCGGTAATCAGTAAATCGGAACTCCCTAGGAGACCCCAATTAGCGCGGGCCGTGCCCTAACTGTCGCATCGTTTGTCCGATAATTGAGTCGGTCTAGCTGCCAGTATCAGATAGACCCGTTGTAGTCCACAGGCTCTTTGGCCTGAAGGCATGGGTATGGCAATCCGTGGTCAAAGAAGGGTTCTTTCTGAATTTCTTAGGAAAACAGGAAGTGCCTGGCTGTTTGTAAAAAGAATGATGAATGAAGTGACAGATTTAGATTAGTACTCACCTCAGTACAAAACAAGAAGAGATAATATTTGTCTTGTTCTATGTTCTATGCAGGGATTCTTTTAGTAATGGTTCTTATGCAGGGATTCTTTTACCAATGGTTCTATGTCTTGGGTGAAAATATTCTCACAACAATTCTGGGAAACATTTTTCCAGTTAACTTGTGAATAATAATTAAAAAATGTGTGCAAGTTCAGATTTGTAATATTATGTAATCTCTATAGTTGTTTGATACGGTGCGGGCCCCATCTTGTTCCCAGTGCCCTTGCCCTTGGGCAGTTTCCCACTGTGCCCCCCCCCCCTCTAACCGGCCCTGTGGCCATTTAAAACTAAAAAACTAAAACATAAAAATGAAGTACAAAAAATGAAAAAAATAAGCGTTTTTTATGTGTTTGAACTTTATAAAAAAAGGGTCGGAGATTTTTTTCTTTCGTTCATATCTTAAAAAATGGCTGAGGTGTGGCAATTTGAATTTCTAGTGTGCACGGCCGGTAACAGGTTTCACGGGCTCCTGGGCAGACTAAACATACGGCCCCCCTCCTACAATTAAACATATGGAAATTTGCCGCTTATTTGAATCACTGTACTATTGAATAAGTCCTTTTTTAATTAAGAAAACAACGTTTGTCATTTGTTTAATCAGCACCGTCTTCTTTAATCGAATCAAATTCTGCTTTACAAACAGTGTTAATATAAAAGGTAAACTTTTTACAAGCTTGACAATCCTAATACTTTTTATGCATTTGTAAACGAAAATTTCGGCTAATTTTAGTCAAATTTAAGGAAATAAGAAATATGTCCCCATAAACATAATGCATCTTAGATTTTGATTATAATCAATTGCTAGTTGGCGAGCAATCTCTCTTATGTCCTTAAAATTGTTTTTCAGCACAAATTTTGGCTGCAATCATAGTTAAATAATTTTTTCGGTTATTAATGTCAAAGCTCATATTTAAAATGAAAATGTTGCTAAAATGTATAAAAATTGCAATATTTTTAGGATGATTAGTACTAACGTTAAAAAATATTCAGGGTGCAATATAAAGTTATATATTTATAATTTTAATAATTCTTGAGCGAGTGGATTCCAATTTCATATCCAAAGCTAAAATTTGCTCAAGACTCAAAATTTAAAGTAAAACCATGTTTTAGCTTGGAATATTTACGATTCTTTCTCGAAATCTAGAAATATTTCCCTCAAACTAATAAAATTTTAAGGAAACATTTTCCAATTACATTACTATTTTTATTTTCCTCAATAAAAATGAATGCGTGGAAGATTCTTTTTTTTTCCTATAACTAATTTGCAAAGACATACAACTTAACAACTTATAAGCTTAACAACAATAAATAACAACATATAAATACACTGTTGCTTAACAACATATAAATAGTAGGTGTCTCGCCTAGCTTTAGTCGGGATCAAAATATTAGCTTTAAAAACACCTGAAATAAAACCGTTCATTAATTTGAACAACTTTATATTTTTAAACGGAAATCTAGTATAAAAAGCTTGCAGAAGCATTCTTCTGTTTTTCTTTTCTATCGACTACCAATAAATACATTTAAATTATTTTAAAAGATATTTATTATTGTCTAAACGATTTAAAAATTTTATGAAATACAAATGTGGTGATTTCAAACTCCGTGTTTAATTTTCATGCAAAAAGGCTGATATTTAGTGGTAAAAGTGCTGCACATCAAGAGCAATACTGACATGCGTAATTTACGATTTAAGCAAATAATTAGAAAAAGCCCCTACCGCCTCAAAATATAGCCGTAAGGTATATTTGAAAGTTAATTACTAATTTTAAAAAAAAGGAAATCAAGATTAGAAATAAACGCATTTTCATCTAGCCGCTTTTGATGAGTTTTTAATTCAATTTTCAGTAAGCGCCTTTTTAAACAGAATTATGTTACTGTGACTTCTTTTCTTCTCTAACCTCCTCTCCCTTTATGATTCTTTTTTTGTTAGACTTGGTCCCATGAACAACTTGTCAATATAAAAGTTGTAGATAATATTAAGAAGATTTATAATAAATTTAATTGCATTTAATATCTTGTAAACCGACGAAGATATGATTTTTTTGTTTTATTTTAATCCTTTTAAGGACGTCTTTTGCAGTCTGGAAACGGTTAATCTGAAGGTTCAAACTGACAAACGGTAGCAGTAAATTTTTACTGCAATTTTGATCGCATAGTATGCATAACGAAAAGTTTTCGATTATTTTTAAATCAGTTTGTTCAAAAATCGCAGTTTGAATGAATTATTTGACCAGTTTCTGAGCAGAAAAGCCTTGCCCATGAAAGGGTTAAAACATTATTTTGATATATATATATTTGAGCCCATTTTTAACGATGTCAAAAATCTGTCATAGATAAATTTTTAGAACTTTTCTTAGAAGTAATAATAACGGTAATTGATTTTATGTACATCACAATTGTGAAATTATGGGTTTTTTCTGTTTTCACAAATCCCTTCCCCATTTCCAACCTCCTTGGTCTGATTTTGGCCATTAACGAACATGACCGAGATTTTCTTCTCCTTGATTTTATGTATGAGGTTGCAAGAGATTTATGCAAAATTGTAGAAATTACGTGGATATATACAGAAGTGCAAAAATCTAGGCGCCAGCGGCTCTCATCGCTAAAAGAAAAAAGCTTTCCTCATTGAAACTTCAATAGCACTTATGTTGAAAATGATATGCAATCGAAGATATAATAATAATAATAATAATAATAATAATAATAATAAAATAGTAATAACAATAATAACTTTTTTCTGCGTTTCTAATCAGAGTTTTTTAAGTGTAATATTTTCAAAAAGCATAATTATGTGAAAACGCAAAAGTTTAAATTATTTTGAAACCCATTCCCATCAATTCGATATTTAAAAAGAAAAAAAATCTTTGAAAAATCTACTTAAGCCTTATTTACCAGAGTAAAAAGTTCCTTAGACTGCTAATGTACAAAACTTCTTTGTATTGTAGGACTTTTAGAAGAGGTGTCTACAAGCATTCTCACGTTGAACTCTTTTTAAAAGGGGATTCAAATGCTGAAATTTAATATCCTGCATTGAGGAGCATTGCATGCGGGAATGGGTGCAGAAGAATTAGAGGGACATTTTTGTTGAGCTTTTTTTGTCAATCTCAGGGACTGATCATTGTTCGTTTTTACCTGTCTCTCCAACATAGATCAATAAAAGGACTAGCCCTGTGAAAAGAAAAAAAAAATCTTACTAACTCGTGTATAAGTCGACCGACTCCTATTTTTAACTCCCAAATTTTGTGTAAAATTCTTCGACATTTACACTAGTATATACGGTATAAATAAATAAATAAATATGAACAGATAAATATTTATATAAAGTTTTAAACTGGGGGGGGGGGGGGCTTTGGATTCTATTACTCATGATGGGCATGGATCTGCAAAAAGTTTTCAGAAATTTCAACATAGGGGGAAATATAATAGGTATAGTATTCTTTACGAAATCTACCTATAAAAAATCCTGAAGAGATGTCTGGAAACGAATTTGCCTAAAAGGTTAAATGTCAATATCGTTTAAAATTGAAAAAAATCTTCTTAAAGATGAATGTTTGTTTACGCGTGTGTGATTTGTCTTTTCGTATTTAGATTTTAAATTCTGGGTGAAAAATTTTAAGTATTTCAAAAATAAATAAATAAATAAATAAATAAATAATACGAAAGTGTGAGTTTCAAAAAATTATTATTTTTTTAATAGATTGTCATTTTCAGAGAGATAATTGAACGTAGATATGCTGCTTTGGTACCTTTATTTTTTTTATGTTTTTGATTTCAATATTTATGATGTCAATTTTTAAACATCGCAGAAAAAAAAAATCACAAACGGAATCGACGACGGAAATTAGTGCATTAGTTAATGAGATAAAACTGTCGTATAAATCGTAAAAATGCAGCAGAGCAACGCCACCTGTTGAGCGATTTGAACCAAAAACTAATCAACATCAATCTATATCAGGGACTACCAGGATAACAAATTTTCATTAAATTCCGTGTATTTGTTCCTGAGATGGAGTTGTTGCAAAAATCGTGAAAAATGCAGCATAGCAGCTCCACCTATTGAGCGATTTACACCAAAACTAGTCAGCGTCAATATATATGAATGACTACCTGAAGTAAACTTTTATTAAATTCCGTGCATTAAGGGTGGATTCGAAAAAATATGTTCCAACTCTCAACAGCTCGAAATTTTCTGATACATTTTCAGACTCATTTTTAAAAGTAGAAACATGAAATTTGCTAAGATGATTTTTGAAGATGCCGTGTGATTTAATTTTCCCCTCAATTCATTAGAATTGGATTTATAAACAATTATTTTCTCACTCTGATCTTTTATTTTTATTTTATTTTATTTTTGTTTTGTTTTTTGTTTTAGATCTTCCGCTTCAAACACTTCGGTTCAAAACGTCATCTTTGACAGCCTTTCTTTTTTTTTTTTTTTTTTTTTTTTTTTTTTGCAATATTTTCTCCATTTATCAAAAACTCAATAAGCACGGCACATTGTGTACTTTCTTAATAATAGAATTTGCCAGTTTGATGCACTTGAGAGCAAAAAGGAATTTAAAAATAAATCGGAATATAAGAAATTTGGTTTGGAATACACCCTTAATTCTTGAGACAGAACGATAGCAAAAATTGTGAAAGATACAGCATAGCAGCGCCACTTCTTGAAACATTTACACTAAAATGTAAACAAACATCAGTTCATATCAAGGACTAACTGAATCGGAAGTTTGATGGAAATATGCGTATTAGTTATCAAGATATAGCTGTTGAGTAAATCGTAAAAAATGCAACATAGCAGCGCAACTTATTGATCGATTTTACACCAAAAACTAATTACCACCAAGTGTATTTCAGGGACTAACTGAATATAAAGTTTTGTGAAATTCTGTTTATAAATTCTTGAGATAGAGTGTCCACAAAATTTATGTCACAGAGAGACATTTCGTAAACACGTGTTTTTTGGAATCTTTGACCCCCCTAAAACGTGTAAATCCGACGAAGATCGAAATTCAAAAATTTTTATGAATCCATCCTTTTTTCCAGGTAGAGGTAGAATAAAGAAAAAATACGAATATTGCATAGATCCTGATAAGAGATTAGGTTTTCGTTTAAAAGTATAAATTCTGACAAAATTCGGTAACATGTTTCGGTAACAAATTTGATGTTTATTAAACCCTTGAAGGGCAGTGGCTCATTTTTCATCACTTAATTCACTTAACCGCCCTAAATTAGATAAATCGGTTTTTATGCAGAATTATCCAAAGTGTGTCAAATTTTGGATATAGGTTCTTTCTGATAAGGCTTATATATAGTATATAATGCCTAAAGAGATTTGGGAATTTAATGGTTTAGCATAGAGGGAGAACGGGGGAATAATCTTTCTTAAATTAAATTAATAAGGTTTTTATGCAGAATTATCCGATTTGTTTGGAATTTTTGACATAAGTTGATTATGATAAGAAATATCTCTGATTAGTTATGTGATTTTTTTTTGCTTATTAATAAAGGGGGGGGGCATTATCTCGCCTCAAATTAGATAAATCGTTTTTTATGCAGAATTACCCGATGTATTTCTTTTAAATGTAGGTACTTTCAGGTGAATACCTGAATAGTTCTAAGACTTTAATGGCTAAGTATAGAAGGTGAATCGAATACAACCCCCACCCCCTTAAATTAAATAAATGGCTTTTTACGCAGAATTATTGGATTTGCTTCGAATTTTGGATTATAGATTCATTATGATAAGGTGTATCCCTGATTAGATATAGGATTATTTTGCTAATTAAAAAGGGACGAGTGATTATAACCTCCCCTTAAATTAGTTAAATTGTTTTTATGCACACTTATCAGATGTATTTCATATTTTGGATATAAGTTCTTTTTCATAAAATGAATCCCGGAATAGGTTTTAGGGTTTAAAAATCACCCCAGGAAATGAATATTATATGTTCTTTTTTGTTGCCAAAATATTTTCCAAAATATATTCTTAATTTAATATTTTATGTGTTAAAAACTGACAATCTGTGAGTAACATTTAAAGATAAATTGTCAATCACATAAGGAACTAAGACTTTCAATAAACGTTTAAAATGGATTGCATATTCTCTATCGTCTGTTAAATGTTGAATTTTGATACTTATCATTATTTTCATTAGTATTTATGTGTTTATATATTTTGATTCTTTTTAATGTGTCAATTAAATAGCTCTCGTTAGAACTTTTTTTTTCTTTTGTTAAGCGCAAAATAATTTGTTAAGAATGTTTTTTTTTTTTTTTTTTTTTTTTTTTACAATGTTAATTTAAAGCGAAAACCAAAAGCTAAATTTCGAAAATTTTAAGTTTACAAAATGTAACGAATATTGTTAAATGTTAAATGTTTTGTTTTATTCGCTCTTTATTTTGTTTTTTTAGAATATTTTTTTTAGAATTTTCCTTTTTTTCAAATAAATGAGAATTTATTTTATATAATGCGTCGATTAAATTTAATTTTTTAACATCAATAAAACAGTGAGAGCTGCTGATTTAAAACATCAATAACATAAAAAAAAATTGTATAAATGTTGCTTTAAATTACTGAATATAGTTTCATATACAACTATATAAAAAAAGGAGGAGGATTTCAGATTATAAAATGAATTACATACTATATATATGTATCTTTTTATAACTCAAGAGGGCAGAAACAGCTATAACCTTTCACATGAATTTTCACTTCATATAAATCATTAAAAATTTTAATAATTTAAAAAAATTCAATAGTGAAGATACATACCCTATTAATATATTTTATCATAATAGGAAAGTTCTACTATAGTTCAGAACTATTATATAGAATATATAGAACTATTGTATAGAATAGTTCAGAATTATTATATAGAACATTCAGTTATCACTTCATTTTGTTAATGGTTGAAAGCGTTATTGTTGTATATGCAAATTTAGAAAACAAGGAAAATCCAAAAGTAAATAGTATAATATAGAAATCTTAACAAACATATGCAAATGCAAATAACAATACTACTAATAATAATTCGCTCCAAAAATTGCTAAAATTACCTTTCTTTGAGATATTTTGAACCTTTTACGTACAATCGTAGAAGAAAAAGGTAACCACCCCCTATCAACTGTGCAATAAATTATTTTAGTAGAAAGTTGCTGTTAGCAAAAGATAAAAAATAATGTCTACTTTTAAATGATGTATATAAAATCGTTTAGGGGGCCATTTTCATATAAAAATAAATCCAAATTTTGTCCTTTAACAAATAATTTTGCCACCATAAATAGATTTTGCACCCTTAAATTAGCCTAAATTCAAATTTTCATAAATTTCTTATTGTACAATTAATTTCGAAGAAATTAATTATTTTAAAACAAGCATATTTTAGAGACTGCATCTAAATTGAAGTTATGTACTCAATTATTGGAATGCTACAGAATGACTGTCTCTTCTATTAATGTATATTATTTTTTACCAATAAGACCATTTTAGTCGCTTAATATCTTTCGGCTATAGTCACGACATATGTTTCGTTAAAATGGGTAATACATGTATATATATATATATATATTAGGCATAATTTAAACCAAAAATTTGAAATATCTTGTTAAAATTGGGTACCGCCGTTGAAAAAAAAAAGTTTCGGTTCGTTTTAATATGTACATGTCACCTCCCCCCACTTAGCACATTTTATATGCATCATTTAATAGTGCACTTTATTTCCAATCCTTTGGTACCAACAACTTTCTTCTACAATAATTTGTTGAGGCGTTAGTATGGTGGGGTTTTTTTTTTTTGGGGGGGGGGGGAGCTATTCCCATGCCTGTATGCTATTCTTTTCACTCAAAACATGAAATTTTTAGCTTATGAAGTTTTTCACCGTATACACGTCCTTTTATAACTTGTTTTTGTATTTTATATTTTTTAATTAATTTAATTGTAAAGTACTTCTTTATGTGAAATTATATTCAATCTAAAGTTAACAAAATACTATTTCTATAAAATTCAGTTACAGATATTATTAAAATTAAATTTTATTCTACATCTAAAAAATAAAAAAATAATAAAAATAAAGATCTTTTATTGTAATAAAGTTATTAAGGTTTTAATGCTTCTATTCCAATATGAAAAAAAAGCAGAATTGATTGCATTTTTACTCAAACATAGAATATTTTCCCCAAACCTAAATCTGACGTCATTTTCATCATATCAAAATTTAAATATACACCTTTCATATCTGTATTCACTTTTTAAAGAAAATCGATAATTTAATTTGATCATTTTGATTCAAAACTTGAAGTCTCGATAGCTATTAACTGAAACAGATACTAAACTATCCATATACTTTTTTAAAGCATAAATGAAATTTTATAAAAGAAACAAACATTCACTGGGTTTTATAACAGACAATATTCTTGACACAACGTAGTTTAATTATTTTTTTTCACTTTTAATAAAAAAATGGCAACATAAAAATCCAGTAGTCTGGTTTTTTTTTCGGTTTTTTTCCCTTTGCTTTTAATAAGCATGGAGTACTTCTGTTGCCACGTTTAGAAAAACGGTATTACAAACTACAAAAAAATTAATGTTTCAAAAATAAATTAAGATACAGTATTCAAATAAATCGCATTTAAAAGTACATTTTTTCCCCTATACGATGGTGTAAAAATTAGAAAAGTGGGCAGTTAAGAAATACAAAAATTTGCAGTAGAAAAATTGCAAAACCGGAAATGCATTTCAAACTTTAAAGTGTTGCCATTCTTAAAATGACGTATGCGTTACGCACAGATACTTTTGGTCTTTATAATATAGATATTGAAACCACATTTTTAATTATTATATAAGTTGGAAAAAAGCGTATATTTTTATTATTATCATTTCGAGTAGTATTTAAAACTTAGAAGCAATTTTTTTATTACTTTTTTTATTTTTTTATTTGGGACCGTGTAATAGGTATAGAATTTAATATAAAGAGTAATACGCAAAAAAAAACCTAATCAAACTTAAAAGCGTATACCGAATTTTAAAACGTACACTCCAGTAATTATTATGCAAAGACAGTACCGTAACCGATTTCTTTTATGTGTCCCTGTAAATTAATAAAAAAATGTTAAGAATGTTCTATTTTAACGTGATCGTAAAGAAATTCAAGAATTTATGCCAGTTTCAAAAGATTTGGAATAGCATAATGTCATTAAAATACTCTTCAATTCTTTTAAGTGTCCCTAAAATTGAAACATTAACAGTAGGGGAAGATGGGGATACTTGAGCCATTTTTTGAATTTTATTTTTTTTTAAATTTTTTATAATTTCTTAGAATAAAATAAAATATTGAAAATGAAAATTTGATATTTTTTCTTCAACTTAAAACCACTTTCAAATAATTTTGAACTATTTTTCTATGTATAATAAATGTTTATTTTTTGTTTTACATCGTGGCTCAAGTATCCCCATGGGAGGGATACTTGAGCCACGGTGAAGGGATACTTGAGCCACTACGGAAAAATACCTACAAAAGTAATTTTTTTCGCTTTATTTTTGCACAAACATTTTACAGAATGATAAATTACGAAACATAAAGTCCTTCAAAACCAATTGAGAAAACAAAGCTAGTAATAGGATCATTTTTTGTCGTTAGAACTGGTTATCGAAGGATAATTTCAACTTGAGTTATAACGACGGTAAAAACATCCTCAGTTTAGAGCCATTTAAATTTGGAATCTGCAATTCATCGGGCAAATTTCATTTTCAAAATATTAAGCACTTATCCAACAAATATTTTTACAGTTTTCTTTCCGGCATATTTTATTAGTAACCAACCATCAATAGAAGGTTTTCTTTTCACATCATCACCATCATTGACAGAATTTTCCTCTAATGATATTGTCGAACTCATGCTTTTAATTTAGTAGCTGACGGAATTTAAGCCAGATGTATCATTCTACTATTTCAAACACTTTTTTGGTTTCACAGGAAAAGATTTTGTCTTCCTCTTTGGCTCCATGCTGGTAAGTTTGAACTGGGATTTTTGTTGCTTTTCTTGTTTTTTGTGCGCTTTTTTTACCAATTTTTCTTCAATTTTCTTAGTTAAAAAAAAAAAGTTACAGCAACAGAGGTTACGATTTCAATATAAAATATTAATCTTAATATGTTATATTAAAAAATAAATATTTTAATATGTTGGACCTAACTAATTAAAGTATTAAAGATTATAGCCTGTAAAACAGTTTTAAAAAACTACTTTAATTTAATAAAAGTTAAATTGAAAACTATGTTTACATTTATCTAGACAGGCTATTTTGTTAGTCAAAATGAAAAATAAAATGGATATTTTCATTTTAAAAATATACATTTTTAAACATTTTTAGGTCGTTATTTTTTTAAGAAAAAATAAATAAAATGAAAAATTATTCTCCCTTTTATCCAGAAAAAAATCTATTAGTGAATATAAGGATGGAATTTTATTTTTTGTTTGTTTCACCCATGTTTAATTTCTAGTGGGGATGGTTGAGACATGGCTCAAGCATCCCCACTCTCACTGGCTCAAGTATCCCCACTACCACTATTTTTGTTTCCCAGAGTTTTACTAAATAAAGCATGCAGCTATTAGAACTATTTTAGATTCAAAATACAATTGAAATTATGCTTATTAAATTTATGCATATAGTTCCAACTTTAAACAAAACTTTGATTACAAAAAAACAAAAAAACCATGCACCCAAATATTTACTTCAGATAGGGAAAAGACAACTATTAATCACTATACTTTCAAAATGATACCAAGATGTGTGATTTCTTTTTTACATGTTCAGAACTATGAATATGTTACCGTATTGGCAGTTTTAGAAAGTAAAATTAACCAACTGTAGAGATAATAGGGGTGGATCAAGTATCCCCTATGCTCAAGTATCCCCTATGCTCAAGTATCCCCACTCTCCCCTACATACTTAATATGTAATAACAAACATGTTTTAATAAACCTAAATAAGTTTTATCAATTGTATAAAAATCCGAGTGTATTTACGGGAATCAGTGCATGGACAGACGGACAAACAAACAAAATGCAAAAGCACTCTTTAACTTTGTTGGAAAATGCTAAAAATCTACAAAAGTACTAAAAATATTACATGTATATAAGAGGGCGTGAGGTTCAAACTTTGCCTTTTCCAGAAAGTAAAATTTTTGCGATTTAAATAAATATCATAAAAACTATTAGTTTTCATTGTAAACACCAAGATTTTACAATGCCAAAACACACGTTAAAACTTTCTTTCTTTCTTTCTTTTTTTCATTTTTTTTTCTAAAATTATAGGTTTTTTTTCTTTTACGCTGATTTATTAATAGAATAGGTTCATACAGAAAATTCATTTTTAAAAATGTCGATAAAGTGCGTTTTGAAGTTTACGTCCTCATATATATTATATAATTTTAGAGTTACATTTTAAGTGTCGTCTACAAATTTCTAGATAAATAAACCGTATGATTATTAGCGGAAACAATAAAAACTATACGCAGAAAGGATATATATCCAGGATTCTTAGGTTCTCGATGAACCTAAAAAATATTCTAGCACTCCATGTATGTCCCCTCTACTGTGATATCAAAATGACGTACGGGGGCAGATATTCTGGGGGTAGATATCAGGCTCTCGTAGAAAGTGAAATTCTACAGCACTGGATATCTTCCCCCTTCTACTGCAGAGCTCAAAATGGCGGACGGGGGCAGATATACTGGGGGCAGATATCAGGTCCTCGTAGAAAGTGAAATGCTGCAACACTGGATATCTACCCCCATCTAATGCAGAGGTCAAAATGGCGGACGGGGGCAGATATACTGGGGGTAGATATCAGGCTCTCATAGAAAATGAAATTCTGCAGCACTGGATATCTTCCCCCTTCTAATGCAGAGCTCAAAATGGCGGACGGGGGAAGATATACTGGGGGCAGATATCAGGCACTCGTAGAAAGTGAAATGCTGCACCGCTGGATATCTACCCCCTTCTAATGTAGAGGTCAAAATGGCGGACGGGGGCAGATTTCATGGGGGAAGATTTCATACATCCCAGTACAAGTGCTACTTTTCATTATTTCCACTATTTTTTCCAAAACTTCATCCCCCTATTTCGAACAAAATTTATAGCACATTTCCCCCCCCCCTTTTTACCCAAAGCATTATTTTACAGTTTTTTATATTTCCTTAGTTACTTTTACGCCAAAACCGCACTATATATATATCTTAACCGGACTTAACGGACTTAAACGGATCTTAACGTTTACCCGCTCATGCAAGTATGGAGGTGTAATGTGATAATTTTTTAACAGGTATCTTTTTTTCTTTTTTCTTCACAGGTAAAGGTGGGGGCATCACATGCTGCATGTCTATTTAGTTTATTGTTTAGTTAATGAGATTTTTACAGTTGTTATTTATTTTTTGAAATTTCAGAATATTTTATGTTACGAGTTGATTTATGCCATGGTTTTGTTGTTGGTTATTCATTAAGAGCAGTTTTCAATGTTAGTTCATTTTATAATCTTGGTTTATTAAATTCAGTATTCAATGTTATTTTCTTTTATATTCTTTATATAATTGGAGTATGCGGTTTTGTGATGCCTTGCGAAACCTGTGAGGATACATTTTTTAATAACTTTTTGATGCCTGTTACTCCTCCCACCTTCTAAAGAACAGGGAGTTTTTTTTTTTTTTCTTTTGATGTTGTTCTTTTATAATTCATTGTTGTTGCATCCATTTTGTCATCTTTTCATCATTTTCATACTTTTCTCATAAAAGAATATATATATATATATATTGAATGTTAATAAAACAGCATCGGTTCAAACACATAATCTACCGTTATCTGAAATTTTCCAGTTCATTGAACTGTTCAGCTGACCTGCATTTTTACGTTTTTAGTCAGAGATTAAAGAGGATAACAAAGCTAAAGAAGATGACGCCCCACTTCACCTCCGGCATCGTATTTGGTAAACTTTTACAACATTCTTCTTATTATTTTTTAAGCTTTCTGTCTACTTTCGGAACGCTTTTTTTTTTCTTACGTACAATATTGAATTACACGATACACATATTTTTAGTTTTATGAATTTTCATCATTATGAATTTCAATTAAACTCTAGAAATATCTTAATAACATTTTAAAAAATTGGGAGGGTTGTGACTTTTTTAGGATATTTTTAGGAATACACCCAATTTAACTAAATATATTGCATTTTCCTTTATACGACGTACTATTATTACTACTGTAGACTGAATTAGGAATTTTGCAATATCTACAAAACAAACCGAAAACTTTCAAAATGTCTAATGCATATTTTTTATCAAAAGTTACCATTTTTAGGGTTTTGTTCATCTGATAAAACCCTATTCGTCTCTGTCTTTTGTCTGTTTATCCGCCACAGAGTCCGTACACAAAAACTGTACCAGTCAGAGACTTCGAATTTTGTGTACTTATTATATGTACAAGCTATTACTGTAAATAATTGTCTGAGCGAAGCGAAGTCTTTATACTCAGAGATACGTAACGATATTAAAATTGAAAAAAATTCTTTCGTCAAGCAAATCTCAAAAAGTACTTGTCGGATTTTGATTCTGTTTGTACCATTAGGTACCTATGAAGGTAATCTGGTGAATGCACCACCTACGAAAAATTAGTTCCAAATAGTTAAAAAGTTATATTAAAAAAACTGGTAAAAAAGCACAATTTATTTGCATACGTCACAGAAATTTGGTGCGCGTGATTTCCACCGGCTGGATATTTTCGTAGATAACCGAATCAGTACATGGAGTAAATAGTAATCATTTACGCACTCCGAAATATTGAATGAAATAAAACATTTTAAAATTTAATCATGCAGGAAAATAAAACTGTTATTTTTTATATTAAAAAAAATGTCGTAAAAACTTTGATTTTGAGATTTTGTGATAATCTCTTAGCATTTTTTGATCGCTGAAAGAATATTTTATATATTACGCGTGTAAAAATTAGAAACAATTACGTTTTTAAATAAAAAGTTTCTTTTGTGACATCATTTTCCATTTATATTTATTTTTATTGCACGTTTTCTTCTAACTTATATTTTGTTTGTGTGTGGAAATCAATTCTGGTCACTAATTTTTCGGCACGGATACCACAAGCGCATCAGATTCTGCGCAATTTTTTTCAAAGCCCATTTGGCGAAAATTCCGTTTTCAAATAACGCTTACATACACATTTTAAAATTATTTTCTATTTTCAAAAAGAACTTACAGTAAATAAAATAATAATAATAATTAATAACTATAAAAAGAAATATTTTATATAATTAAAAAAAGGAAATGAAGGTAAATAAATATTTTATGAGTAAATAAACAAATTATAAATAAATATAGCCAGGTTACCATCTCAGGTAAAATAATGCCATTTTGACGCCAATTATGTACCCTTGTGCATATATGACATCTTTTTCCATTTTTCATCCATTTCCTGTTGGCATACAACTTTGAAATTTGGAATATGTATGCATACCTGGGAGCAATACTGGAATTAGACAATGATTTTATTTTTAATTCGATCCAAAAAGAGGCAACGGGGGCTATTTTTTAAAGATTTATACAATTTATCTATACTAATATTATAAAGAGGAAAGATTTGATTGTTTGTTTGTTTGAATTGAATAGGCTCCGAAACTACTTGACGGTTTTGAAAAATTCTTTCACCGTTGGAAAGCTATACAATTTCCGGTGAACATAGGCTAATTTTTAATTGATTTATTCAAATATTTTCCTTAATAATTCAAAATTTCATTATTTTTCATACAGAATCAATTAAAATTTTTCCGATAAAAAATAACCATTTTCTTTTCAGTTGCCAAAAAAATCAATATATGGAAAATAATTTCTCCTCGGCAATTAATTTTTAGTTGAACAGTATCCACGTGAAAAATTAAAATAAAAAAAATTTCAAAGGAAAATAAATATGACGTCATTTGTTATATTATCGGAAGTTTTGTTTGCACAGATATCATATACACACCGAGGTAACCTAATGGACACTAAATTGATGTTATTTTGCCTGGCATGGCAACCCGACTATTGTTTATTTAATTATTAATAAAATGTTTTTTTATTTCCTTTCTCTTCTTTAAAATTATGTAAACTGTTTTGTCATATACTTATTATTTAAATACTAATTGTTATTATTTTTTAAATAACAGAAAATAATTTAAATATATATATGAAACTGGTATTCGAAAACGATTTTTCCGCCAAATTAGTGTAAAAAATTATCCTGCCGACCTCGGCGCGTACATGACTATTGCGCTGTTTTGTTTATGTATTAAGGATACTTTTAGATCATACATCCGATTACAGAAAATTAGTCAGATTATTTAATTAGAAGTTATTAAATTTATGTTTTTTTATTATGAAACAGACGAAGAAAAGAAAATTTACTATTGCTGCCCGACTGGAGAATTAACCTTGATGTTATTTTAAAAAACTATCGAAATGGCGATTTTTTAATTATTTGTTTACGTTTTTTTTGTTTATATTATTGCAAACGTTTTTCCACTTTTATACACGCATTACCTTGGCGTGATTTTTTTTTTATGATGCCAATTTGGAGAACACTGCGTTTTCAAATACCAATTACATTTATATTACTTATTTTTATTTTCTATTTTTTAAAAAAGGAAATAATAATAATAAACTAAGTCAATAAATAATTATGGAACAAAACAATTTACATAATTTTAAAAGAGAAAAGAAAAATAATGAAATAATTTACTCAAAAATAATCAACTATTACCGGATTACCACGTGAGGCATAAAATCGCAATTTGCTGCAATCGCGCCAACGGGATCCGTAGATGACACCTGCACCTACATGTTATTGGCAATATTATTGTTTATACAATTTGTTTATATAATTTGGTAATACTTGATAATCCCATCGACCAAAAAACTATCGCTAAAGTATAAGGTTAAATGTCAATGGATGATTGTAAATGTCACATTCATTTCACATTAAATTTGTTATATGTAATTGTTACTTCATCAACCAATTTTAATTCGATGTTTATTTGTATTTCTATTAACATTTTAGTAATTTATTGATTCTTTGGTTATTTAAAATAAAAATTATGTCCATTTGTATAATTTGGCGAAATTGATCGACGGAATAATCAAGTAGTCGAACAAAAAACTATCGTCAAATTATAACATTAAATGCCAATAATGGATGATCGTAAATTTCACATTTATTTGAGGACAAACATGAAATAAGTCTGGTACATTTGTAACAATATCGTTTCTAGCACTTCTAATGTTTGACACTAAAAATCATAATGGAATCGATTACAGAAGGTAGAAAGATTTTATTAGATGCAAACGAAAGACTTATTTTTCTACAAAATTTAGTCATCAAGATTATTCTGATTTAACGGCTACATGTTAGCAACTGTTTTATAAAAGGAAGAGGTAGTGAAACTGATGTAATTTTAATGTTATTCAAATAATAAAGCTTTAAAACACACTTTTTATGCTTCATTGTTCTACTAAATATATAAGTGAAACACCCTTCTTCGTCTGCCACTTTCACGGAGGGCACCCTTTCCTTAGGACCTATATCCCACGTGTAGATAAATGGCCGTCATAAATACAAACAAACAAAAACTCTTCTTTATCTGTAAATAATTCTTTACATTTTTTACTCTATTATTCTTGCTGGAACAGATTAAGGCAGATAGGAAACTACAGTAGACCTGCTAGCAGAGGACGTTTATTAAAAAATGTAACATGAAATGACATTGTATGTAGGCTACCAGAACTACACATAGTGCAAGTTCAGATGTCAGGATTTTAAGAACTAAGAAATGATAATGTACAATGCGAAAGTTTATAGAGTTTGATAATCAATGTCACTAATCATTGCAATGCCCTCTAATGTAATAGTGTGATGACTCGAGAATATTTTGATTCCTGTTGTCATAACGGTCTCATGTTCATACGAAACTCTACTATAAATGATAAAATAAAAGAGATGGTG
>CAXHSM010000267.1:0-24000 GCA_964019185.1 Maratus speculifer | reverse complement strand
CAGTAAAATTACAATACAAAAATACCAGTTTAGTAGCAACAAACTAATTGCCCTATGTAACAAAGCAATTACTTTAAAAAGATTAAATTTAATTGTGTTTGTGTATAATAATTTAACTATTTAGATGAAATTCACATATTTATTTTGCAATACTTTGACGAAATTTGCTTTTTATTAGGATATCCTGAGACGAAATTCACTTAAACAACCCAGGAGTTATTCTGATCTGAATTTTCCAAAAATTTAAGACATTCAATTACAAAAATATATATTTTTTAAAAAGCCATCAATCTGAAATTTTGGACAAAAAAAAAAAAAAAAAAAAAAAAAAAAAAGTGATTATCACACAAATGGTCACAGAAAAAAAATATCAATTTTGTTAACACATTCGCTATAAGGTGCCAACATTAAAGGGCCACTCAGCCACCAGCTTGTGATGTCCATTCCAGTCACGCGCTGGTGCGGGAAAATCTTTCACCGATTCTTTGTCATAAAAAGTAAATCTGCTTCTGGGGAAAACCCACTTTTACAGTGCGGCATTAACAATCATCACATCTTCACATAAGCGGCAGCGAACGTGTTAATTGTGAATTTCTTCAGAGGATTGGTGGATGGTGCAAATTTTGTCAGATCATCAGAAAAACATCATTCGTTAACCACTTAACCGGCGACAGGTATGGCAATACAGTGCTTTTACCCCCCGACTTACAGTGGCGGATCCAAGGGGGGGAGACATGACCCCCCCCCCTCTTCAAAGAGGTATGTACACTGCACAGTCTAAATAAAGGTGCTAAAACAGGAATGCAAAACAGCATCTAATCGAAAGAATGTGCTTTTTTTCGAAACTGATCGAGAAAACTTGCGAATTTTCTGTACCTGATCTACATAATTCAGAATTTTTCCGCACCCGATCTGTGAAATTCGCAATTTTCGCGAAGCCGATCAATGAAATTCAGAATTTTTCCATGACTAATCATTGAAATTCAGAATTTTTCCATGCCTAATCGATGAAATTTTCGTTCTTGTTCGATGAAATATGAATTTTTCCGTACACGAACTAAGAAATATGCATTTCTTAATTGAATGACGAGCTATGCATTTTTTTCCTGCCGTAAACTGATGAAATCCGCGATTTTTTTTCTCGCGATACTGACGAAACTCACGATTGTTCTGCAGACGCTCAAAGATTTATTTAATTTTTCCCGTGCCCTATCAAAAAAAATTTGCAGTTTTTCAGTGCCCTATCAACAAAATTAGGGATTTTCTGTTCCGAATCGACAAAATTAGCTATTTTTTCGTTTCGAATCGATAAGATTCGTGAGTATTTTGTATTCGATCGCCAAAATTCATGCAAAGCAGATCGACCATATTTGCGATAATTTCTTTCCCGATCGATGGAATTGTCAATTTTTGTTCGCCATATCAACGTAATTTGCGATAATTTCTTTCCCGATCGATGGAATTGTCAATTTTTGTTCGCCATATCAACTTAATTTGCGATTTTTTTTCTTCATTCCAGATCAACTGTATATCTGCTTTTTACAAAACTGATCGACCATATTTGCGACTTTTTCGTTCCCGATTGACAAAGCTCACAAATTTTCCGTGCCCTACCAAAAGCAATTTTTTCGTTCCCGATCGACTAAATTTGCGCTTTTTACGAAAGCAGTCGACCATATTCGGAATTTTTCTGTGCCCAATTGATGAGATTCACGCCTTTTTCCGTTTTTGTCCATGAAATATGCATTTTTCCGTATCGAACAATAAAATCCGCTATTCTTAACTGACTGATGAAATCTGCATTTTTACCCCACATTAAATCAATGAAATCTGATTTTTTTTCTCGCGATAAACTGATGAAACTCGTTATTGCTCTGTAGCCGCTCAAAAAATGTTTTGATTTTTCCATATATCAACGACAAAATCCTCGATTTTTCCTTGCCTATCAGCGAAATTAGCGATTTTTTCGTTCCGAATTGATAAAATTTGCGAGTTTTTCGTACCCAATCGCACAAATCGCTCTTTTTATGGAGACAATTGACTACATTCACGATATTTTTTTCCCGATTCACGAAATTGGCAATTTTTATGTTCCATATCAACTCAAAATTTGCAATTTTTTTTATTCCCAATCAAAATTCACAACTTTTTGTGCTCGATCGACAAAATTTGCAGTTTTTCTGAGACATACAGACAAAATTCGAAATTTTTCGAGGGCCGATATACAAAACTCGCGATTTTCCATCGTCCAGTTGACGATATTTTCGATTTTTCCACGCCAGGCCAACGAAGTTCGCATTTTTTTGCATGGTAAACAGACAAAACAGGTGACTTTTCCACAACCTATGAACAAAATTTTTTCAAGTATTATAAAAAAAATTAGATTTTTTCCCTTGCCGATAAACGAAATCTGAGATTTTTCGCGTCCGATCGACAGAATTCATGATTTTTACGTGCCTAATCAACAAATTTCGTGATTTTTTTATGCCCGATCAGCGAAATTTGCTACTTTTTATCGTAATTCCGTTTTCACAAGATTTACTGTATTTTAAAATTGTTTCATTAAATCATCTGTCAAAAGTTGTGACCCCCCCCCCCCTGGAGGTTTGGCTGGATCCGCCCTTGCCGACTTATGTCGCGGCAAATGGTGAAATGGTTAAAGAATAGTAGGGGGGGATGCAAACAAAGAACAAGTAAGAAAAATCATGCGTTAAGCATAGATTATGAAGCACTTTCCAATACTTAATGAAATCTTGTAAGGGAAATAATAATGTATCGCCAAATATACCCAAATATGTATTCCAGTACATTAGAACAGCCCTGTATTTCATATGTCAGTTCATATAATGGGCAAATTTAGCTCAGCAAGAAAATCCCAGTAGCTTGAAGTTTCTTTTTCAGCAATTGATACTATTAGATGGAAATATACTTGAATACTTTTGTTCAGCCCTGTAGTTTACATTGTACCTTTATTACACGTCAGCATTAGGCTAAAATTTATTGTAAACTAAAACACTTTTAAATAACTGAAATCACATTCTCATAAATCATCATTCATAGGCGTCCATGTAGCGAATTCTTTGCGTGGCCCTGTATATCCCTTTATCTATATCCTGTAAACATTTCTCAGTAAATTGAATGCAGCTCAGCGTAAAAATGCATAGCTTATTTAAGAACCACGTTTAAACAATTTACGCTCATATTCAGTAACGTTGGTGAGCTCTTTTGGGTAGCCCTGTATATCAACTATAACATTTATACACACCATATAATGTGCATATATTTACCGAAATATAAACGCGAATATCATAATTAAAATGCATTTCATCCCTCCATCAGCCATCATCGGACACATATACGGTACTTCGGAAAGAATATACTATTTGAAATCTTTTGTATGGCCCTGTAAATGCTATGTACTTCATATTATGCAAGACAGTAGCGTATAATTTATATTAAGCTTCAGTGGCATATATCAATTTTATTATACATGAAAAAGCTTAATATATTTAAAATATGTCACACACAATTCCCCCTTTTACCATTATCTAATGGAATTCTTTTGTGTGGCCCTGTAAACGAATAATAGCTACATTTTCACCTTATATTTTATAGAATGCATATTTTAATATGTTTGACAGGGTATAACATCTTTAAAATTTCTTTTAAACGATTTTTCCATATAGGCCGTAATGTAATGGGAAACTTTTGATTCGCCCTGTAGATAAACTAATCATGGTAGAAACTTCATTTTCGGTAGGACTTGTGCTAGGATAAACGTCAATAATGTCCTAAAATTCCATGGCAATCCGAGTATATTAACGATTTTTCCCCATGGGCCTTAATGTAATGGAAAACTTTTGATTCGCCCTGTAGATAAATTAATCATAATAGAAACTTCATTTTCAATAGGGTTCGTGTTAGGGTAAACGTCAATAACGTCTTAAAATTTCATGGCAATCCGAGTATATTAACAATTTTTCCCCATAGGCCGTAATGTAATGGGAAACTTTTGATTCGCCCTGTAGATAAACTAATCATTGTAGAAACTTCATTTTCAATAGGACTTGTGCTAGGGTAAACGTCAATAACGTCCTAAAATTTCATGGCGATCCGAGTATATTAACGATTTTTCCCCATAGGCCGTAATGTAATGGGAAACTTTTGATTCTCTCTGTAGATAAACTAATCATGGTAGATACTTCATTTTCAATAGGGTTCGTGCTAGGGTAAACCTCAACAACGTATAAAAATTTCATAGCAATCCGAGTATATTTACGGGAGTTAGAGCGCGGACAGACGGACAGACAAACCGAATGCATAAGCTTTTTTCAACTTTGTTGGAAAGTGCTAAAAAACTGCTAATTTTACAAAAAAAAAATCGAGAAAAACTGCAAATTTTGTCAAAAAAGTGTCAAAAACCTCCAAATTTCACCACAGAATCGTTAAAAATCTGAGGTCCTCAAAGGGGTCTAAACTGGATTTCTCTCCACACACACACTCTGTTGAGACTTTGCAGAAAATTGTGAAATTTGTCAATGAAGAAATCCTATTCTATTTGCAACCTTGTTTCATTAGTTTCTACAAATTTATTTAATGCAGCAATTTTAAATTTGTAAAATAGTAAGACTTAATGTAAAATACATCATCTGCTTTTTACCTTCATTAAAATTTTAACTTGAAAATGCTGATTTCAGCCAGATTTGTGATAAGGTAATCAGACAACAACCTCACATAAATGGATTCCCTTTCCATGTCAGTTTCTTTAGGAAAGAATTAACGATTTCATGGGTACAGAAATACGAGGAGTAAAATCCAAAAGATAGGTATTTTTGTTCGGCACTACTTGCTTACCCCCAGAATTGTATAAAACCAAAAACTTTCTGCACACACAATATCGGGTCAAAAACTTGCTGCAAATCAATTTAATGTTTAATAAAATTATGTATTATATTATTTTGGCCTGGACGAAATTTGCTTTTATTATGCAACTTGCATCTTTTGCGTGAGTCATGGATGTAATTTGCGTATTTTATGTGATTCATGAACGTAATTCATATTTTTTTTTTTACGTGCTTAATGGATGCAATTATTTTTTTATGTATCTCATGGTCCTAATTTGCGTTTTTTGAGGGATATGTCAACAAAATTCACGAATTTTGAGATAGTTATGGTTGTAATTCACGTTTTTTATGTGATTTTAATGAACATAATTAACATTTTTTTACGCAATTTTAATGCAATTCATGGATGTAATTTGCCTTTTTTGAGCGATCTGTCGATGAAATTAGAGGAGGTTTTCTTGAGCGATTTTATGAACATAATTCGCATTTTTTATCTGATTTATAGACGTAATTCACTATTTTTATGAGATTCATGGACGTAATTTGCATTTTTTGAGCGATCTGTCAACATAATCCACGTTTTTTAGACAATCTGTTGCTGAAATTTGTGTTTTTTGAGCGATTGATGAATGTAATTCTCATTTTTTATGCAATTCATGAAATAGTTTGTGTTTTGATGCGATTTTATAGACCTGATTTGCGATATTCATGGCCATAATTTGCGTTGTTTAAGAGATTTGTCAATGATATGTGTTTTTTTTTGAGTGATTTATTGATGATATTCGCATTTTTAAAGTGAGTCATGAGCGTATTTTGGTTTTTTTGAGCGATCTGTCGATGAAATTTGCAATTTTTGAGCAATTTAATCATGTAATTCACATTTTTTAAGCGATTTACGGATGAAATTTGCGTTTTTGAGCAATCTGTTGGCATAATTTGCATTTTGAGCAATTTATTGACATAATTTGTGTTTTTTAAACAATTTATGGACATGATTAGCATTTTTTGAACGATTTATGGAAGAAAAAAAACCTCATAAAATTATAAATTCTCATTTTTAATGCAGAGCATCATTCCGTTGATTAAATTCATGTTTTTGAGTAATTTATGAGCGCAATTCTCATATTTTATGAGATTCCTGAAACGTAACTTGCATAATTTTTTTTTTTTTTTTTTACACAATTTTATAGACGTAATTCACTATTTTTATGAGATTCATGTTCTTTAATTTGCGTTTTTGAACAATCTGTCGACAAAATTTACGTTCTTTGAGCAATTTATGGACTTAATTCGTGTTTTTATACAATTCATGAACATAATTCGCATTTTTTACATGATTCATATTCATAATTTGCTATTTTTAGGCAATTCATGAGTGGGATTTTTTTTTTTTTTTTTAAGTGATCTGTCGATGAAATTTGCATTTTCTAAGTGATTTATGGACTTAATTTGCATTTTTTGAGAGATTTATGATGTAATTCACATTTTTTTACATGATTCATGGACCTAATTTGCATTTTTTGAACAATTCACCGATTTGTGTTTACTATGTGCGCATGAGTTGCATAAAAAATTCATTTTTTATGCAATTCATGCACTAAATTCGCATTTTTACAAAAATCATGCATGAAATTAGCGTTCTTTGTGAGATTCATCGACAGAATTTGTTATTCGTGCAGTCTTTGGTTAACATGTGCATTTTTTACGTCATCTTTGGATGTAAGCGTGTAATTTTTTGCTGCGTCAGTTTTCTATACCTTTTGCGAGCCGTACGATCACACCACACATCCACTTGAGCATAAGTAATTCATTGGGTGTAGTTTTAATAACAGTTTAAATAAGAAAGCTTATGGTATTGTTCTGAAAAGATTTCAGAAAAAAGTTGTTTTATTCAGAACACGACGATGAAACAAGTTAATGTTATGGAAATTGGCCAAATTGCTTCACAAACTTTAATAAAAAAAATTGATCAAGCAGATCTGGATTAACGGGGTTCTACTGTACTAAAAAAAGTTACAAAAATAAAAATTGTTTCCTTCTTAAAATTTTCTGCACACGTCTATTAAACAACTCTGGTTATCCTGTTGACCAAAAAATTATCCCTGAACTATAAGATTAAATACCAATAAAGGATAATCTTGAATGTCACATTCATAGATATTACAGTTTCCCCCAGGTTTAAAAAGAGGCAGGGCACTATTTATAGAGTTGAATCTAGAATCTAGCGGTTCAAAAAATCGTGGAAATACAGACATTTCTTCAAAGAATCCAGAAAAAAACCCAAACATTTTGTCAAAAAAAAAAAAAAAAAAAAAAGGACAAATATTGTCAAAAGATAGTGAAAAAAAACAGATTTTACTTTAAAAAAAACACAAAAAACAGCAGGTTTTTAATAAAAGATCTCGAAAAAAAGACAAAATTTTGTTAAAAGATGTCAAAAAATGGCAAATTTCTTCAAAAGATCTCAAAAAACCGTCAATTTTGTCACGTTTAAACACGAAAAAACACAAATTTAAAAAAAGGGCCGCGAAAAAAAAAAGCACATAGTTCGTAACGGGAGTGGAATCAACCCCCCTTTTCTCTAATTATGCCTCGGATGCAATTTTCTCTACAGACGAAAATGATTGTGAATCAGGAAAATCCACTTTAGAAGCAAGAACAATTTTGAAGCAGGAAAATGAGTTTTTAGAACAGAAAAATTCACTTATTGGGGATTAACTTTTCTTTTTGTGCCCCTTTGACATAATGTGCATTTTCCCCCCTATCTCTTAAAGAAATTGATGTTTTTTGCGATTTTTTTTAGAGAATTTGTTTTTACTGCGATTTTTCTACGACAGTTGCCGTGTTTTGTGAAATTTTCAGTTTTTTGTGAATCGTTTGAAAAAAATTTTCGTTTATAGCAATTTTTGGACTAATTTTGTTGTTTTTTCCACGATCTTTCGAGGGAAGCCGCCGCCTTTTTCAGAATTTTCCGACGAAATTAACCATTTTTTTCGCAAATCTTACCGGAAATTAGTCCTTATTTCACGATTTTTTACTGTTTTTTCACAATTTTTTGACGAAGTTATGTGTTTCACAAGATGCATAAAAGCTATTTTTTGCGTAATTTACGCTGTGCGTCTGCATCATCGCTTAAAGGCTGAGTTTTTTCAAATGTGGGCAAGAAGAGCGCTATTTATTTGAATGAGTGACAAGAGGGGTGCTAGTTTCTGGATTAGGGGCAAGAGGGGCACTATTTTTTAAACTAAAGAGCAGGAGGGGCCTTCCTGAAACCCTCTGGGGGAAACTCTGGATATTAAATACAATACAAATGTTTGAAACGTCAACAAGTGATTTTTATTTGTATTAATATTCTACTAATTATTTCTTTTCTCGCTTTTTACATAAAAATTATGTCAATATGTATAACTCATGGGTGTAAGTTTGAAATTTTGCCAAGACTGAAAATATTTTGAACTTCCTCCCTCGCTACTGACTGAGCACATACGCATGTAACTTGTGTTTTTTCCAAGACCATCTGATGAAATTAGCGCCCTCCCCCCCTGATCTTTCGACTAAATTTGCAACTTTTCTATGATTTTAAACTGAAATTTGCAATTTTTCTATGGCTTTTAGGCAAATTTTGTGTTTTTTCTATGGTTTTCAGCTGAAATCTGCCATTTTTCAACGAAATCTAAGTATTTTATATGATCTTTTGGCGAAATTCGTGTCTTTTTGATGATCCTTTGAGAGAAATCATGTCTTCTTTGCGATCCTTGGACAGAAATTGCACCTTCTTCGTGATCCTTGGTCAGAAATTGCGTTTTCCCTGTTATCATTTGATGGAAATTTTTTTCTCGATCTTTTGGCAACATTTGCTTCTTTTCCTCGATCCTTCGATTAAATTCATATCTTTATTGCGATCTTTTGACAAAAATTGTACCTATTTTGTATTATTTGACTGGAAATAGCGTCTTTTTCAAAATCCTTGAAAAGAAATCGCACCTTTTTGTGATACTTTGACAAAAATTGCGTTTTTCCTGCAATCATTTGATGAAAATAGTGGAATTGTTTTCTATCATTTGACGGAAATTGCGTCTTTTTCTCGAACTTTTGGCACAATTCACGTCTTTTCTACGATTCTTTGACTAAATTCAGGTTTTTTTTCCACGGTCCTTTGACTAAATTCACGTCTTTTTGTTGATCCTTTGACAAAAATTGCACCTATTTAGTATTCTTTGACCGGAAATGGCATGTTTTCCTATAACCTTTTGACTGAAAACTCATCTTTTCCACTATCTTTTAAAAGGAATAGTGCTTTTTTGTGATCTTACGACAAAAAGAGTCCTTCAACAGAAATAGATTGTTTTTCTGCCAGCTTTTGACGACAAATGCGTCTTTTTGCAATCCTTTGACAGAAATAGCACTTTTTTCCATGATCATTTCACGAAAATCATGTTTGTCTTTCTGCGATCCTTTGAAGAAAAGCGTGTGTTTTTTGCGATCTGCTTCTGTCCTCAGAGATTTTTCCGTCTCAGGACGGACAACTTGCACTCATGGTATAACTTGGCTATCAGTTTGGCGAAATTGGTTGACATAACCAAATAGTACCTTCTGTTCTACATTTATTTTTATTTATTAAATAATATTTATGATTAAAATGAAATAAAAGATTAAAAGCTAAAATAGTAGTTCGTGATTCATGATTGTTGTTCATGAAATGAGTTATATTCTTATTTCAGTATATTTTTAATGAAATTTTAATTATGTTACAATACTGATAAAGTATATTTGATATAAAATAAAATATTGTGAAATAAAATACTTTATTTAGAACTTAATGTGTACTTTCTGACTTCCGAGTAAAAATTTTATCTGTAAAGTAAAAACTTTTGCATCCAAGCTGAAAAGAGAAGACTACAACAATACGTGAGAAACTTAAGAATTTTGCAGTAAAATATGTCCTATAGAAAGTTTTAAAAAATATTTTTATTTTCACCCCTCTCTCCCCCACACACACAATAAAAAAGTTCATAATAATTATATGAGAGTAATGTTTTTTTGTGTAACTGTATTACATAAAACTTTTATTAAAAACATACTACAAAGAAAAAATAAGCTCAATTTGGGACAAAAGATTGTAATATGGATCATTTTTTAAAAACAAACTATTGCACAACTTTTTAATATAACATTGAATAATGAACAGGAAATCAATCCAAATTTTCAGATTTATTCAGTTTTCTAATTAAACATAGTATCAATGTGACTTGTTTAAGTTTAAACAATTATTTTTCTTAGAAAGTTTATATTGTAGTTGTAACTGGTTACTTTTTTGGTCACTATAATTTGAATAGCTAGTTTGCATATTTATCAAAATAATCTGTAGAATAAACGCCTACAGGCCAGTTTGATTCTACCTGTTGACATTTTCTGAAAGAAAATTGCTAACACTTCAAATTATTTTTTAACATTTTCCTTGAAAATATACAATTACATTTATTTTTTTTTTATGAAAACTACTTGTTTTATTTTTTAAGTGACATTTCTGTTGGTGCAATTGCAAATTACTTTGTGAAGATTCTTTTTTTCATAAGTTTGTTTTCCTTTTTATATTTTAAAGTCTTGTCTCAAAAAAGCACATTATTTTATTAGAAAAAAGCATTAACAAAATGAATACCTCTTTAATATTTAGTTTGTTTTCAATATTAATGTATGTCAAATAATAAAATAGAAAAATGTTTATTATTACTGACTGTTTTCTTAATGTGCAATTAATCGGTGACATTAAAAATATTCAGAACAGAATATTAATTTGGAAAAATTTCCTATACAGATCACAACTTCTTAGCTAGTATTTGCCTTCAAAAGAAAATAGATATAAATAAAAGAAATTATTTATTATGATTTATTATGTAGGTCTAGCTGACGATTTCTTATAAGAAGTATAATTATGCATCTATAAGTCATGTGCAGTGTTCTCGCTGACATTTGACCAACGTTAGTAATATGACTAATAAAAAAGTAAAAATCATTCACTAAATGAAAAAAATATTAGCAAAATAGATTCGCAATGTAGCACAGAAATTTTAACCTTTTAATGTACTTTCCCTTTTTTTCAATATGTTCTAAAATAACCAAAGTTTTTATAACTGCGACAGAGATTGTTATTAATCTAATTTCAACTATCCGTTACAAATATTAAATATATGTATGAAAAATGACAAAGAAAAAGCAAAAATTGAGCACTAGCAATTTCGCAAATCTAATCACTTGTTTACTCGCCAAATGAAGAATTTAATTGCAATTTGGCACAATGGCACGCAACAGTGAGAACACTGGTCATGTGGGATCAGCAAACAATTTTTAAATTTCTGGTTGAAAAATTTTGCTTTATTTTTGTTAGAGTGAAAAAAAAAATGTAATATCATTTGTCTATTTTTATTCATATAAAGCTAAATACATTTGGACATTATTTATAATTTACAGAAAATAATAAATTTTGCCTTGAAATCCCATAAAGTACATACATACATTAAAAATATATAGTAGTAAATAATAATTAGAAATAAAATAAAAATCTAGGCATAAAATAGCTTGATTTTTTTAGTAAAAATTTTATTTTACAGTTGAGATAAAATATAAATTTTCATGGAAAAAAGCTTAATTGCATACACACAACATAAAATATCAACCTCCCCCCCACACACACACACACACCAAAACATTTCTTTCAAAAGTGTTATTCGGGGGTTAGAATCTCCCAAACTCTGAATTCTCCAGTGTATTAAAACTTCTGTACATTAATATAGAACAAATTTTAGCCCCCCCCCTTCTTTTTTTTCTGGGTATGCTACTAATGCAGAAATACGGACTTAAACTGAATATACTTTGCTGAGAATGTATGATTTCAATGAAAATTTGCTTTCATAAGTAATTTTACTTATTTAGGGTTCATACTGATTTTCCAAGAAAAATTCCCTGATATATTTCCCGGGATGTACAATTTTTACATATCAACAATTAACGACATTTTGATATTACATATGACAATAACAGGGCCGAAACTAGAGGGAGGCAGAGGGGGCGTTTGCTCTCAGCGCTACCAGAACAGAAGGTGAAGGGGGTGCCAAATTAAGATTTTGTTTGGTGTGTTTCATAAAATAATGCATAAATGTGGTGGTGGTGGGGGGGGGGGATGCCAAAATCCATGTTTGCCCCGGGCGCAAAAAAAAGACTAGTTTCAATGCTGGACAATAAAGCACACAAATAGTAACAACTGCCCCCAATTTCTCAGAATAGACTATCATTTTGACAGGTTTTTCCCAGGTTTGGGAAATTTTTTGCATTATCCCCTGAGATTCCCCTGATTTTTACAACCTAAAATTCATCCCCTGATATTTACAACCTAAAATTTATACCATGATTTTCACAGGAATCCCACATTCCCATAATGAGTATGAACCCTGTTATTTTTTTTATGTTTAATTATATATTTATTTTATACAATGAAGGGTAGATATAAAAAAAATTGCAAAATTCTCTCAATGCAGCAAACAAATATATGTGTGGTAAAATAGATATTGCATAAAAATACTTAATTTTAACTTATTATCAATTAAAATGTTTATTAAACTGCATGATATTGAGGTGTCCAAAACTAGTACAAATTGAAATAAATTACTTAATGAATTATTACTCACAACCTGAAATATTCCATAAAAAATTATTATAATTAACAGAAATGCAAGTCCATTTACTTAAGAATGCTGTTGTTATGATTTAATATGCTTTAATCAGTCAATAAATTATAAAATTTCTGCTTCAACTTTTCTCTAAATGTGGCTAAAACTGGAGCATTCACCCTAACATAACTTTTACTTTTTACAAAGTAGGCCGCAAGAAAAAAAAAATAATAATAACCGATATTGTCCGCTAACTAATTTTTAGGCTATTCGGTGAAAAATGTTTGAGAAATTCTTGTTTTGCTATTAATTTTACAGCAGGCCTAACTGTAGATGTAAACATTAGTTTACATTTTTGTAACTCACATCTACAATATTTAAAAATTCAATTTAATGATAAAATGAAATAACAATACAAACAATATTTAGTAAAGCACTTACCTTTTATATTTAAAGTAAAACCATGGCCACGTGCTCCACAATCCCGATCGTTCGAATCGAATACACGCAACACAGATCCGCTCGCCGGTAGCCGCCATTGCAATATTCCCTCCAATTCTCCAGCGATGTACTGTTGCCACTTTTCCCTGACAAAGTTATACACGAATAACTTGGCAGGATATCGATGCCTAATCGATGACGCGCTAGAAAATTATTATATTTATGGTCTCAAACTTACACCATAGGGAGCATGCATTAGTGGCATGCTAAACAACTGTCATGTGTGGGATAGTTGACAGATAACAGTATTTAACGATTTTACAGGGCCTCGAATTAATATCGCCTGTCTTACTCTTTATTGGCACCACTTATACGATATAACATTATTTTATCATTAAAAAATGTCGCAATGGTACATGAAAATCGATGTACTTGACAATCATGATAAACTTGACATCACATAGTGACTTTTTGACAAATCTGTGTTTGCTGGGTAGTATTTGATATCTCGCTTAAAGCATTTAGCGTTTTACATTTTGTTCAAAGTCATGCAAACTGAAACAAATCTATGATTGACGTGATTCGTAAAATATCTCGCCGGTGAAAATAATTATATCATTTTTTTCACGAGTTCTTGAAACATTAATTTTAAATATTTCTTTTTTCGAATTTTACGGTGACTGGATATAATGCTTTTAACTTTTATGTTTTAATTTTAGCTAATTCATTGGACTTTAGAAATATCTTTGATTCTACTAACAATAATATTTTAGCAAAAGATATTGTTGAAAAATATCAATCTTGCATTTTAAATGATATTATTGGGTGAGTGCAAAAGTTCGTGCGGAGGCGCAGTAGATGTCGTTAGAAGAAGATGTCGCTTTCATTTCGAACAAAATAATTTGTGTAGATACAAACTGCTTTGAGAAAATTTAATTTAAAAAGAGTGTCGATAAAGTGCATTTATGGCATGTTATGGTTACGAGTTTCGGAAAGGAATAAACGTTGAAGAAGCTGTAAAAAACAATTAAGAGGTTTATCAAGATCAAGCACCAACTGTGAAAAAAATGGTTTGCGATATTTCGCTGCGAAGAGTTTAACCTTGAAGACGGACCACAATCCGGTCGACCTTCACGCATTGATATCGATATTGTGCGTACTTTAGTTAAAAATACTCCGCGAATTTCAACAGAGGAAGTTGCTACAGCACTTAACGTTCACCGATCAGCCACTTTTCGGCGTTTAAAAAACATAAGATTCGATTTGAAGCTCGATATATGGGTGCCCCATTTGCTGACAGAGAGGAACAAAATCGAACGAATTTCTGATGAAGTTTCTTTATTCGGGCGGCTCAAAAAACGAGACGTTTTTGGATTGATTAGTGACGGATTTAAATTTTGGATATTAAAGATTAGCAGAGATTAAAATTAACTAGCACAATGGAAGCTTTGCTCTTAGTCCCTAAATCTGTAAAAAGTTGTAATCTGTAAAAGTCCGGAAAAATTAAATAACTAAAATACTGTATGTTGATGAAATAAATACAAATAAGTTAAAAACAAAACTAACTTATATTTAAAAGAAAATAAAAATAAAAGCAATATAATTAACAAAGGCATTTATATCTATTAAACAATTAAAACGGAAAACTAAATATAAACAGACTTCATGGCAAAACAACTGTGAAATAATTAGTTGACCATCCGGAGCATATATTAGCATATCTAACCACAAACACTGCAAAAATATCCAGCTGAAGAAACTTCTTTAAAGTAAGCATCACTTTCGTTACTATCTTTCCTCAAAAACAATAGCCGGTCTCAAAACAAACAGACGAAGCAGATGGCTGACTTAAGTCCAGCTTTAAAACACTTCCTAACAGCTGTCTTGAACATCGGAAGAAGAAGTAACGAAATACTGCAAAGGCGGTCACTTGAATAAGTTGGGTTAATAAAACAATTAACAAAACTGAAGAACGGCACGCTGACAGGCACGTAAATAAAACAGAGCTATAAACCTAAACATAATTGTTAAAAAGAAAAGCAACGAACGTAATCATTTATACTGAAACATTAAGACAAGGATCTAAGCTATTGTCAAAGTATTTATACTAGAAGGGAAACTAAAAGAAACTCATTACGCATGCAAAAGGGCAGGTGAAGCGATGGTCAAATGAAAAACCATCATGACGAAACGTCATGCCGGAAGTGAGCGGTAGACAGATGACGTCACCTTGTGACGGTCAAGAAACACGTCATAACAGCTTCCGATTGCATACGAATACGACGGGAAAACAATAACAATAAGCCGGGAGTTTTAAAAGTAAATCGCTGGAAATAAACGCAAGGTAAGTTAAGTAACTATTGTTTATATGAATGAGAACTTTAATAAAGAGAGATTAATGAAGTTAACCAGATTTAATAAAAGGAAACTTATTGAATGGAAAGGTAAAAGTGATATTTTAATAAAAGATAAATAATAGACTGTAAAGGTTATAATAAATGAATAAACTTTAAAATAGGGTGAATGTAATTAGGTTAATGTAAATAAAGATAGATTGACTATAGAAATGGAGATATGGCCGGAAAGTGGCAAGAACAGGGAGACAAATTTCCTGTCAATTAGTGACGGGCGATGAGAAATGGGTCCTTTACAACAATGTTCAGCAATCTGAGTATGATAACGATGGCAAAGGCCAGTTTTCACCTGATGAAGGTGATGCTCTGTGTTTGAAGCGATTGCAAGGGCATATACAGTTGGCAAAAAAAGTATTTGTACACGCTAAAATTTTTAATTTTTAACTAAATAAAAACAGATATTTTGTCAAAAATAGTTTTAATACAGTCTGTTTACCGTGCGTTTTAAATTACACAACAGAAAATTTCGATAAAGATGTAAAATAATTTTCTAATAGGAAAAGTTTAAAAATTTCTTGCAAAAAAAGTATTTGTACATTTCTCCATCCTGATATGTACTGTGTTTTATAGTGTTTATGGTTCAAAGGACTACTTTTACAGAAGCTGTTAATAATTTTTAACTTCATATTATATTTGTCTGACATTTAATCTAATTTGCTCTTGAAAGAATTGAGTATAGAACCTAATACTAGAGAGGCACCTCTAGATATATGAAATCCTATGATTGAGCATAATAAAAATTTAAATTCACAACAAGAATTTGTAAAAGCTATTAAATTACCATTTACAACTATTGGATGTATAGTGAGAAACTATGAATAAATTAAAAGCATCGAAATTCAATGAAAACCAGGACTTCTTAGCAAACTAACAATGAGAGAAAAAAGGAGTGTTGTTAAAAAAGCTTTAAAAAATCCTATGCGTTCGGTTCAAAAATTTGCTGAAGACCTTGCGACATCTTCTCGCATCAAAGTAATACCTCAAACAATAAAAAATATTCTTCTCAATGCAGATTTAAAATGAAAAACCTCAAGGAAAAATCCATTCATCAGCGAAACAAATAGGCGAAAACGCATAGTATTCGCTTTCGCATACAGAAGTAAATCATTGGACTTTTGGAAAACAGTAATTTTTTCTGATGAGGGAAAATTCGGAATTTTCTTACTATCAAGCATTCGAAAAAATTGGCGTAAAAATAAAACTGTTCTAGATCCAAAACGTATACTTCAAACTATCAAGCATGTTGGGGGGAATATTATACTTTTGGGGTGCATAGCTTCTAATGGAGCAGGACATTTAAAATTTATTGACAATGGAAAGACAGGTTTAACATACATTGATGTGTCGCGCCATAATTTATTAAACTGTGCCAAGAAATCATGCATAGAGGAAGCTTTTCACTTTCTGCAGGATAACGACCAAAGCATACTGCTGTGATCACCAGCACATGCTTACGACAATACTCCAAGACGACTGGTAACTCTTCTAAAATCTCTAGACTTGAATCCAATAGAAATTTGCAGATGCTATTGAATGCAAAAATCCGAAAAAAAAAATATGTATTGGTAAAAAAAAGTTTTAAAGAAGCTCTTATTGTGTCATGGAATAACATTAACCAGACCGATACAAAAAAGTTGGTGGAATCAATGTCACACCATCTAGAAGTAGTCATAAACGCTAAATGAATTCGCACAAAATATTAATTTGTATCATTTTACTAAATTTTCATTAATTATATTACATTAATATAGTGTACAAATACTTTTTTTGCATTATATTTTTGTATATTTGTTTATTATAATGTAAAAAATTGATTCGTTTAATTTTGTTTTTGCTTCTATAATATTATAATGCATTAAATTAATGTATTACAGTATTTTTTGCTTAAATCTTTTGTTTAATTTCATTATAATTTAAAAAACTGAAGTGTACAAATACTTTTTTTGCCAACTGTATTATTTTCAGTTTTTCCCCACTAGCAAAACGATTGATTCAGTCAAGTACTGTCGCCAATTAACCAGTCTGAATCGAGAAATCAAACAGAAAGTTCGATTTTGCCAAATAGCAAGGGTGTAGTCTTTCATCATGACGACGGCAGACCACACGTTTCGAAACAGACGTTGCGTAAACAGAACAGCCTGAAATGGGATATCCTAACTCATCCACCGTATTCTTCTGATATTGCACCACCTGGTTATCACTTGTTCTGATCATGGCAAAATCATTTAAATGAAAAAAACTTGGCTCTTTGGAGGCCTTAAAAAACGTCGTGTCTTCGTTCTTTGAATCTAAACCGTTCACATTTTATGATCAGGGCATCCGTATCAGGGTTAGAAATTAGCGGTCGTTAGTTGCCAAATGCAACTACATTATTATATTTGGCAACCACAAAATCATATCTAGTCATTAAATTTGACGCCTAGCTTTATTTCACTTTAATAAACTTTCTTATTCTGGCTTTAGCATAAGTTTTTTTCCCCACCGCAAACATTTGAAGAATTCGGTTTTCCATAAAATATTGGACAGTAGTATGTGTTTAAAACAACCTTTATATAAGTCAATCACATTTAATCTGACTTTACTTTAACAATGACTGATAAAATTGACTAGGGCTATATGTCCATAAAACTATCATATACCTTGTTCAAAAGCATGGTTTGAAACTCCCAACCTGCCAATCAAATTTATACTGACTTCACTCTAACCAGTGAATGATGAAACCGACTTTAAAAAGTAACATTTCTAAAATTTATTAATCCCCAATAACAATATTTCACTGCTAAAAATGTCTTTAATTTACGGTACTCCCGTGTAATACACTGTCAAGTTAAGATACTAGATTTTAAAAACTAAATATCATGATTTTAATTTTTATATTTTTATATTTTGTATTCATATTAGCTTCATAAAAAGAATTAGTTAAACATGTTTCTAGAATCCATATATTGTAGTTTAATGCAAGTTTTGTAGTTTTATAGAAAACCATTTTTTTAAATTTATTAATTAAGACAGGAATATAGTTTTTAATGTATATTCACCCTCCCCCTGCCTTAACATATAAAAATAGAAACAATATTATCATCGTGGCTGTAAAAATAAATGAGAAATTATGATGAAGCATAAAATTGTAACTCCGAAATGCTGTTTAGCACCTAGAAAGAAAAAATTGTAGGTGCCATTTGATGCCCTTCTTAAAATTCCCAATTTCTAACCCTGATCTGTGCTTGTCTAACATAAAAGTACCAAGAATTCATAAAAGTGCTGCCAGAACGTTGGAAACACGATGGAGCACATATCATTTATTGAATAAAGAACTTTGTTTGCCTAATCATTGTGTCACTTTTACTCTCAAACTCCGCATGAACTTTTGCACTTACCCAATAGATGCTATTTTTCTGCAAATATCCTTATACCCTCTTCGCACTGAGAAAGTTAAGTCACTTAACTTGATTAAGCAAGTTTCTGCAACTCACATAAGCAAGCACTACTCGCTTAACTATGAGTTGAGTGGAAATGTGCCTTCTGAATATTTAATTATTATTTCTGAATTTTAGAATATTTAATTCTGATTATTAAATTACTGGAATTGAGTCCTAAAAATAATTATAAATTATTTCAAACTGTTATTTGTTTACCCCAATTGCTTAACACGTGCGTTTGTGTTTTTTTTTTTTTTTTTTTTTTTTGTAATCAAAGGTCAAAAATGGAAAATGTTGAACCTGTTATTTCCTCCAACAAAATAAATTGGGACGATGACAAAATTAATTTTTAATTGAAATATGGCAGGGTAATTGCTATGTAAACAAAAAAACAGTTAGGAGTTGCAGTTACAAATTTCAGAACTTATGCGCATGCCCAGATGCCATGTTGGCCAAGTTAAGTCACTTAAAATATTTAGCAAGTGCGAACAGGTGAAGCCTAATTCCGGGTATCCCGCTTCAAAAAATTTAAGTGACTTAAAGTTAAGTGACTCAACTATCCCAGTGCGAACAGGGTAATATAGATGAAGTTATGAACTCTGCATTTGTTAATGGATTTTTATTTCACGACCGAGAGTTGTTCATACAATTCTTAATCCACTTGGGTTTGCTTAAATTCGGATTTATATATCGTAAATGGTCTTCTGATATGAATATAAAAAATAATAAATGATACAACTACATGAATACAACATGCCTACAAGTATTATTATTTATTTATAATTGTGAAAAATTATATTGACTGTTTTGTTACTTATTAAGTTTATTATTTATAACACTTTGTTTATTGTTTTCCTTTTTAGGTGCGTTCGTAATTATGTAAATACGTAGCACCTATTATTGTCGCTCAGTCCGTCCGTCTGTCCGTCCGCATATAACAACGCAAAAACTGCCCAATCGAATCGTTTGAAATTTAAAATACATTTTGTCGAGTCATTTCAAATTTTATGAAAATCGGAGGGATAGATCAATTAGAGGGACAATCAAAAGAATTCCGTTACATTACGGTCAATGGGGAAAAAAAGTTTCAAATGCATTTTAATTGTTTGAAATTTAAAACATATAATTATTGCGTAATTTTGTTGAGTCATTTCAAATGTTATGGAAATCGGATGCATAGATCAATTACAGGGACAATCAAAAGGATTCCGTTGCATTATGGTCAATGGGAAAAAAGTTTCAAATGCATTTTAATCGCTTGAAATTTAAAGCATATAATTGTTACGTAATTTTGTCGAGTCATTTCAAATGTTATGAAAGTCGGATGCATAGATCATTTACAGGGACAATCAAAAGTATTCCATTACATTACGGTCAATGGGAAAAAAGTTTCAAATGCATTTTAATGATGTTACACTCATTCGAATATAATAGAATTGGCATGAATCTATGAAATATATACTGAAATATGCATTCTGTACAATCTGTTATGCAAAGAATTTTTATTATTAAATTACAGAGCCACACAAAAGTATTCCACTACATAATGCTATATGGGGAAACATTGTTTGAGGCGTGTTGGTATCCGAAGTACGCTCTACTATATCAGCACGATCTGAATATTTTTAAAACTTCGTTATCATACGAACGCACCTCATTTGCTACGTTCACGTGCAATTTCCAACTTGTTTTTTATTAAATTCATGGTTATTTACTGTTATTTTTTATTTTAATTCTTTAAATTATTTATATCAAGCTATCATTTATTTATTTTTATTTCCTTTTTTAAAATACTAGAATCTCTTTCATTTTTAAACGTTATATTTTATTTTTATATTGCAATAAAAATCACGCCGTGTTATTGCATGCGATTTGTAACTTATATTCAAAAACAAAATTTTCGCCAAATCGGCGGGGGAAAAAAGCACGCGCAAATGTGGTGCGTACATGACATCTGTGCCCAAGTTTGTATTGGTTTAACATTTTATGCAGCAAGTAAATGTTTTGGTTAAAGTGTTGACAAGATTCAATAGCACCCGAATCTATAAACAACACATTTTACAGAAAACTTTGTGCATAAATTATTATTTTTTAATGTTTAATGTTTTGTTCATTTCCTGAATTATTTCAAAAATTGAATGTTTAGTTAACATTCTGTAATTTCTGATAGGGGTTATATACTAGTCTTAAATTAAAAAGTGCTATTTCTGTTAGGTTGACATAAATACAAATTACTGCACTAAAAATTACAGTGCATATGAATCCATTTTTAATAAAAATTAAGTGGTAGGTATATCAGGTATATCATTAACGTGTTAACATTAATTAAGTGGTAGGTATACTATTGATCAATAAAGGATTAAACCAGGTCCAGGTTTTAACCATCAGTTACCTGATAAATTTAGCGAAACATTTGAAAAGTTTTTCCAATGACCTAAGATACCTTGACACCACACCGGTAACCTTTTCTTAGGCCGACATCTTTGCCTTCCGTCACGTGATGGAGGGCAGATTTAGCGCGCCAAACCGGTTTTTCTCCCGCCGAAACTCATATTGTTATGTTTGTCTTGAATTGACCGCACTTCTGCTTTTCTCTTTGTGAAATCTGAAAGATGCCAATAAAGCGATCAGCGTCTACGTGTATTAGAAAGTCAATGTATTATTCGCATTAACATTTAACAATATTGAATAAAACATCAAACATTTAAAAGCGTTTGCAAATTATGCATAGTATTGTACTTCAAATTGCATAATTTTTTCTGAATCATGTAATTAATGAAAAACAATTACTTATAACTTTAAATAAAAAAAAATTGTAAAACAAAAAACAAAAAATTGTAATTTAACAAATTACAATGACTATTTTAAAAAAAATGTTTTCAAAGACTATAACTTTAGACTAATAAATGATTTCTATATAAAAAAAAAAGCAATAATAACATCATTTTTATGATGCTCAAGACATAGTTCACTTACCAGAGTCATATTAATATGCCTGGACTTTTAGAGACACATTCATATTCCATTTTTGGACTTTAAACGTGGACCAATCAAAAAACCACTAAAATAAAAAACAGAAATACTCATTTCTAGACCTTAAGCATGGACTAATCAGAAAACATATAAAACAAAATAAGTTGCGGAATTCAACTATAAAAAGATTCAGATATACTCAAGATTTCCCAATTCTCTAGTGAGAACAACAACTATTTTTCAAAAAGTTAAAAAAAGGAATTACCAGTGTCTTACTAAGATAAGAGAATTCCATAGTTTTATTCTGGAGGAGATGAAATTTTGAAAATGGCCAATTCTATTGGGGTCGAGTTAGCACAGCCATTCAGCAGTGTGCGTATTATGAAACTTACATATTCAAAAACAACACATTCATTACTGTCCTCCAAATATCGTAATGCACTAGTTACATTTTAACCCTCTGAGATTCTTACAAATGATGGGTGAAACTCTATTATTGTTTTCTGTACTTTTTGTCTTAAATGCTCAGAAAATATGATTCTTTAAACATTACAAGAAAAAACTTAATTACAAATATGAATATAGAAATATATGACGGAACGAAATTTTTGCCAAATTTTTAACCCTAAAATATATACAATATGGAACCATTTATCTAAAAACCAGTTATCTGGAATGATATTTCTAGTAGACAGATGTTAGAATCTTTTTAGAAAAAGTACCATGCACTGCCAATTTGACATAGACATTGCTTGAAACAATGGTATAATTTGATAACAGCATCTAGTATTTGAAATAGAAGAATATATAGTTATATTATAGCTGTTTTTTGCACTATTTTTATACAGAGAAAACAGAATTTTTGGAGGACTTTCACAAGGAATTCCCATAAATTACCTTCTTTCAAACTCTAACATTTGATTTTACTTGCATCTGATTCTTAGATCAAATAATCTAATAATTAATTTAAAATTAGAAGTAATTATATAACCACATATATTCCATAAAACTTAGATGCTACTTTAATGCCCAACCAGTTAAGTGGAAAAACCAGTTATCCGGAATACGTCTGACCCCATCCATTCTGGATAAATGGTTCGGTGATGAATTAAATATGAATTTTAAATATGAAAATTTAAAAAACTGTTGAAATATGAATATAAAAATATATGACGAACAAAATTCTCGCCTAGCTTTTAACCCTAAAATTTATATTATGAACTTTAAAATGTGCAAGTTTACTTAAAAAAATAATCAAATATAGATGTTAATAGTTAATTTTATTTAAAAACATTTTAGTACTTTCAAGCCTCTTAATCAGGCTCTTACTCAGAGAATATTTTCTTTATTTATACAAATGCACGATTCCGTTCTGACAGTTTGAGAAAATGACGTATTAAAATTTATGTTACAACAATTAAATATTTCTTTTTACCGTTCACGTAAAACTCTACTAATTCAATCTTCAAGCCACGAGTCTCGTTCATTTGCAAAACGGAATCATGTATTTGTATAAATAACGAAAATATTCTCTGAGAAAGAGCCTGATTAAGAGGCTTGAAAGTACTAAAATGTTTTTAAATAAAATTAACAAAAGTCAAAGTTCCATAATCCGCAAAAGTTGGAGCCAAAGGATGTGCGGATTATGGAATATTGTGGATTATAAAGTACTATGGGTTATGCATTATTTATTATTCCTAAATAGCATTTTAATTCTATAATCAGTATAATATGAAAATAAAAATAAGAAATATAATAATTAATTTAATATGCCATCTCAAAAAATGTCTTTTTAAAGTTATTTTATTATAAAAATTGATTGCATTTAAATAAAAATAATCACATACATAATCCATAATACAGTTTGTTTTTTATTATTAATATAATAAAAGAGTTCTATTAAAAAAGTAGATGTTTTATTATGATTTTTTTTTCAATTATTTTATTAATTGTTTTAAAAAATCATTTTTGGATTACGAATTTTTACATTTTTTAAACTGTTTATTTCATTGTTTACATTTGCAAAGTGATGCGAATTATAGAAAATTGCGGATTATCGATCTTCGACTGTATTAACATCTATATTTGATTATTTTAACTGCCTTTTAAATAAACTTGCACATTTTAAAGTTCATATTATATATTTTACAAATATTAATCTAACCCTTGAGAGTATTAATCATTCTTCAATGCATTGGAAATTCATTAAATCTATAGAATTATATTACCTTAAATATTGCTTATG
>CAXHSM010000266.1:0-74000 GCA_964019185.1 Maratus speculifer | reverse complement strand
ATGCTTTATTTTCTATACATAGAAATAAATCATTTATGTATATTCTTGTCATTATTGGTTAGAAATTTCATGTAAAATATCTTTTTACGATCGAAAAATTACGTTTTCCATATTTTGGAAAAATGTTACAGAGTATGCTTTAATTCCTATACATAGAAATAAATCATTTCTGTATATTTATAGTGTCATACATTTTATTTATTGCTGTAGTTTATTTTCAAACTGTTTACAGAAAATATGCATTCTTAAAATAACTGTGAAGTGTCCTTCATAAGTTAGGCCGTTGCTAATTTGTGCTTTCTATATTATTAACAAATAAACATAACATTTTAAATTCGCGATCGTTTAAAAATATTGTTAATAAATTAATTATTTATACATTTTACAGTTTTTTTAATCATATTCAAGTTTTCTGTTAGCTCCTTTAACTTTTACAAAGAAGTTTATGATTGGTAAAATGGTAAAAAATTAAAGGTTTTGTAAAAATTAACATTTTTTTTGTTTAAAGAAAATTAATTAAATTAATGTGTTTTAATATTGTTTATGTATTTCTCTAACATTAATGAGTGCATGAACAGACATTTTTAGACCCGGAAACAAGCTGGTGGGCAATAGAATGGAAAACAAACACACAAACACGGAGCACGCCTTTTTTGAAAGGAGTTCTAATGGGAAAATTCAGTTCAGTTCCAATTCTGTTCCAGGTTTTTTACGCGTTACAATTTAAACTGCAGCGATAATAATAATGCGCGCGTAATCAATTCCAGTCGATTACAGAAAGTGTGGGAAATTATTGTAATCGTAATAATTAAGTTTATTTTTTGACTGATTCCAAAGTAATAATGAACAAGGGAGTTAGGAGGGCTTTGGAAGGTATTGACTCCAATGAGGCAGAAAATGATGAGGATAGCTTTGAAATAATTAAAAAAATTCCTACAAAATCTGGTAGGGGTTATGAAGAAGTCTTTCGAGGCCTTAATTAGTAGACGTCGCATATGCATAGATATGGAACGCTATCTTTTGGTCAATTTTATACCTATTATTCGTTGTTTTAAATGCCAATCGTTTGGTCACACGGCTTCTAAATGTGAAAATGATATGAAATGTGTAAAGTGTGCTGGCCTACACAATATCAGAGATTGTAATGTGGCTGAAATTGCGTGTGGCAATTGTCTTTTTACTTCGCATACTGACGTCGATGCCTCTCATAGAGCCGATAGTCCAGATTGTCCCAGTATCAAGTCTTATCGTGCTAACTTATTGAGTAATAGATTGTGATAGTTGCCTAGGCTTTGGATGACACTGACTCTGATTTGTTTTTTTGTTCAGATTAATATGCATCATTGTGCTGAAGCATCTAATGCTTTGTTTCATTACATGGAGGATTTTAATATTTCTTTTGCTTTGTGCCCGGATCCATATATAAAAGACAATTCTTTGGTTGGTCTTCCTCCTGGTTGGCTATGCTTCTTATCTTTATCATGTTCTGCTGCAATCATTTGATCATCGTCTGGCTATGCATGTGTGAAAAGTTTGGGTTTGAATAACAGTGTTTTTATTAACATTACAGTTGATCGCGGCACCTCAGTCATTGGTTCTGTGTATTGTGCCTTTGCAAAGCCAATTGAACATGTGTTGAGAGAATGGTGTCATCATTTTCTTGATTTTTCTAAAGTGACCATCGGTGGTGACTTTAACGTGCCATTTTTGTCATTTGGTTACAGCAGAGAGAATGATCGAACTGAAGTTTTTCAGGAGTATTTGATGATATCCAATTTGACTATTGTAATTTCTCCGGATTCTCATCATACTCATGTTCAAGATGACAGACGTGGTCGTCCTGATCTGACTTGGATCAGACATATTGCCATTTTTGGATGACTGGAAAGTTGACACTGACCATTTTTCTTATAGCGATCATCGCTATATCTGTTTTTCACTTTGCTAGAAGCCAGTTGTTCTGACTTTCTCCAGATTTAAGACTAAGAATAAGAATATGTCAAAATTTAATGCAATTTTCTCGAGACATTTACCACAACTTCATTATGCACTTAATAGGGTTTTAAATCAAGATGCTCTTGATCAGTGGATTGACGACTTTTCTCTGCTTATACAAGATATTATGTGCAAATGTTTTAGAAGAGGTCCTTTTTATCACAGGCCGACTTTTAAATGGTTTTATAAAGATTTACGTTCCGAACGTAATAAAGTCAATGCTCTCTATAAACGTTACATGAAAAACTCTGATAACATTGCATACAAGGATACTTATGCTACAGCTCGTCGCTTGTACAAGAAAAATTTAAGACTGGCTAAGCGTAATGCTTAGTTAAAATTTTGTGAAAATACAGACGATGCATATGGAAGTCTTTATAGACATCTTTCTAAGAAGAAACAGTCACAGAAGGACCTGGTTCTTACTACTCTTGAGCAATCCCATGTCTTTGCTAGTTATGATGATGTAGCTGAGAGTCTTATGAATGATCACTTTGGTAGAACTACCTTGCATTCTTCAATTCATGATTTTATTAGTTCATCTGTATATGTCAGTTTTGATGATTTTTTACCTATCAGTAAGAAAGTGTTATATTATGTTCTCCAAAAGCAGGGTAATAGTAAAGCTCCTGGATTTGATGATATTGATGCCATAGTGGTTAAGAATATTTGTAAAAATTTCACTTCATTTATGCTGAAGATTTTTAATACTTACCTGAAATTCGCTCACTTTCCCAGCTGTTGGAAGAAGGGCATAGTGATATCCTTTCGCAAGTGCAACTGACCAGCTAATATGTCTAAGTCCTACTGTCCTACTACTTTGTTGCCTATTTTGGCTAAAGTCTTGGAATACATAATTAAATCCGTACTACTACTTTATTGGAGTCTTCCTTTTTTCTAGATGAATCGCAACATGGTTTTCGTGAACAGAGAAGCACTAATACAGCTTTGTTAGCGATTAAAAACTTAGTCAGTTAAACTCTAAAGCATCCTCAATAGTGTGCTTTGATAAGTTTTGATATAGTGAGTACTTTTGTCTTGGTTAATTGGAATATACTAGATGAACTTATTACTCACCTACCCATTCCTGATTATTTGAAAGACATTTTAAAAAATTATATTAGTCGAAGATTGATTGGATTTAAATTTGCCAGAGGTACCAGATGGTTCCGTGCTTTTCGTGGATGACCAAAAGGATCTTGTGTTGGTCCTCTTCTTTGGTTGATTGTGGCTGACAGAATTCTGAAATATTACAAGCGTTATCGCAAGCAGATTGTTTTATACGCTGATGACTCTGCCGTTGTTGAGGGTGCTGATACCCGTGCTGCTCTAGAGGATATAATTAATATTAGTATTAGACATTTTAAGGAGGCTTGTGATATTGTGACCCCTTCAAATAAGCCCGGAAAAATCATCAGCAATGCTTTTTGGAAGCAAAACTCTTAAAAAACATCGTCCAATTTTTAAGCTTTCTGGCATTAGTATTTCAGTAAAAGATAATGTTTCCTGCTTGGGCTTTTTATTGGACAGTAATTTTCGTTGGCTTGACCACTTGGACTTAATACGTGACAAAGTGAGAGATTTTTCATGTGCTATGATTAAAGCCCGTATTAGAGACAGGGGCTTGCCATTGTACTATATGAAGATATGGTACCACACTGTTATTAAAAAGCAAATTTCGTACGGATATGAAATTTGGTTTCGAGATTTACGTTATCATGGTATCCAGCGTCTGTCATCTTATCAGAGGCTGTGTCTATTATCAATTATACGTGTTTATCGAACTATATCCACTGATGCACTCTGTGTGTTCTCAGGTATTCCTCCGGTTCAGTTGGAACTTGATCAGATGTCCACGTACTACAGTGTTGTTAATCTTGATGGTTTTACATGGATAGATGGCACTTATATTTCTAAAGAGAAAATTGCAAATCGTATGTGTGCCTATGAATATCCTTTCTTTGCTTGTCATCATTCAGTTAAATTTTCAAATCCTGTAATCAGCAGAGAGCCGACTTTTAAACATCCAACTATTTAAACGGACGGTTCAAAGATTGATGACGGTGTCCGATGTGCCTTTGTTGTGTATTTAAATGGAATTGTAATTTGTGAAAAACGTTTTAAATTAAACAGTTATAACACTGTCTATCAAGCCGAACTTTCTGCCTTGGATCAAGTTGTTGAATGGTGTTGTAAATCGGAGCATACTGAATTTCATATTTATTCTGACAGTCTTTCTTCGATACATGCTCACTCTAATCTTTTCCCCACCGATAAATTGATTTATAATATGTTCTTTAATTTTAGGCTTTTTAGCAACAAATTTTTTCATTTGGGTTGGATAAAATCACACATTGGATTGCGTGGAAAGAACAGAAAGAGCAGATTACTTAGCATAATCCATCATTTTAGAAAATGCATTTGACGAAGTATTGGACATCCCTGTTCCTCTTTCATATATAAAGCGTCATTTTAAAAATAATATAGTCACAGTATGGCAGAATAACTGGGAAATGAGTTTGAAAGGTAGGGATACCTATTCGGTACTACGCAAGACTGACGTCACTTTTCTCTGTTATTCTCGTGTATTTGCTTATTTCATTTCCTCCCATGGCGCCTTTCCATATGATTTACATAAAATTGGTAAAAGATCTAGTGACAAATGTAACTGTGGTAGTATTGGAGACGTGAGACATTACTTATTTGGGAAATGCCCATTAATGCCATTTTGTTTTACTTTTATGCGTAATAAAACTTTATCTTGGAACCTTCAAAATGTATTATTATCTAGTTCAAACTATAAAAGACTTAGTGCTATATATAATGAACTGAATAAACTATATTCTTTTATTAAATATAAATTTTGATAGAGTATTTTTGAGCCACATTTGGTACAGACAAACAATTTAGAACTTTTGATTTTCCAGTCCATTTTGAAATTTTTGTTCTTATAAATTTGTGTGTGGTTTATCTGTGTATATGTAGATCTAAATATATTTATTATTATTGATATATTTGTATATATATATATATATATATGTATATATGTATATTTATTTATTTATTTGTTTATTTATTTATTTATTTATTTATTTATTTATTTATTTATTTATTATTTATTTACTTTTTTGTTGTTGCTTTAGAATTATTTTTCTTCGTCATTTGTAACCTAAAATGACGTTAAAAGTCTGTTAACTACCTCGACATTTGTTTTATTGACGTATAATTCTGTTACACTTTATTATTTATGATTTACTATGTCTTTTGCTCCGTTTTGGATAATAAAGTGTCTTTGTAATCTTTATTCATTTATTTTATTTTATTTTATTTTATTTTTTTTTTTAAATTATTATGATTTATTTATTTATTTATTTTTTTATTTATTTATTTATTTATTTATTTGTTTTTATTATAATTATTGTCGTTGCTATTCTGTCACTGTTTGCTTGTGGTTGTGTCTATGGATGGCGGAGAGGGATTTTCTTCCAGGGGTTCATGCCTTTGCCATTTCTTGGTTGGCTCCCTGGTGGAGTGATCTAGTAATAATGAACAAGACATTTCATTCAATTTATGATCATAATCCCATTACATGCATATAATATAGCCTCAAAGTGTCATATCGAAAAGATATATAATGGTATCTTTTTATTTCAATTTTATAGTTCTGACTTTTTTATTATTTTAATATAGGGGAGAGGGGGGCAACTTTGAACACTCTAAATATTTTTTTTATATAAATTATTTTTAAAAAATGTATATTGCAATACATTGCTACCGTTTTAAGGGAATAATTATACAAAGCTGTATTATTTTGTATGAACAGTATTGTCCAAACAAGATATGTATTTTTCTCCCTCTTGAATCTAAACTTAAGAAAATAAAGTTGTAAGATTTTTGTTTACAAACTTCTATCCCTAAAATTTTGATTTGTTGTTCTATGCTTAAACAAATATGTTAGATTTAGTTTATAAGCTTTGTTTTATTCAAATCCTTTAGCCGAACTGACTAAACCGTTGTAATGTTGAACTTCATGTGATGGGGCACCATTGAACAGCAAAAAAACACTGAATAAACTGGTGATAAATAATAATTGAAATAATTACTTAAAACTATGAAATAAAGAGTTGTTAATGCATTTAAATATTATTATTTCTGAATTGTTATATACGAAAAGAGGTTAATTAAGAATGTCAAAGAACATGGACTTATACTGCTAACAATTCCTCTTACTGCACACATAGGTTCCAACCTCTATATGTATCAGTGATGGGAAGTTTCAAACTGTAATTCATTTATTTGATAATTGTAAATCCTGGATACAAAATAATGATTCATGACTTAACAGGTTTCTAAACATTATTTCAGGTTTACAAACGGATAAAACGGAATTTTATATCAGGTCTCTTAAAATGAAATAACGAATGTAAAATTTTAATTTTTCAGAAGCATCAGATATCACTTTGGTGTATTTAAAGGATCGTGTAAAAAAGTTTTCACAACCAAACACAATTGGAGGGACACTTTGTGTATTATCAACAATGAGTTTTGACATCAACTTTGATGGATTTAAATCTCGTTAAATATAAAAAAAATTAGTAATTTCTACAAAATGTTGTTATTTATTTTTATTCATATTACTTTATACTTCTGTAACATATGCAAATTTTTATATAAACTTCCGATATTTTCATATTTTATTCATTTGTTCAAAGGTGCCCCTTGTTTGTTCAAAGATACCCCTACATGGGGCAGGTTTGAACAAAAAATTTTCAAATTTTTAAATCCTCCCAACTTATTTAATATCTTTGGAAAATGTTTAATTTATGGTTCATATGATTTTTATTATATAATATTTAAAACTTAATAAATATAATTCAAGTAAATAATATATTGATTTTCTAAAAAATTGTTCAAAGGTGCCTCCCTCTCCTCTCCTCTGCTGCAACCGAACATTGTAGGAAAATCTTTCTAGTAGTGTATAAAGTTTCTAGTAGAGGTGTGTGGTTATATAGTGTGGGGAGGGAAGTAAAAAAAAAAAAGATAGAAATTCGTAACTCGTTGATGAAATGATATGCGTTCATGAAAATTTTTTAAGTGATTTTTCTTTTGCCGTAAAAGAACTGATATTTAATGTAATTAAATTTTAACAAAGAAAAAAGCTAATCATCATTGATTTGCTACTTAAAAAAGAATAAAAAGAAAATATTTTTTTGCTAGAGTCTTCAATAAATCAGTTAACTTTCAATAACATTCTTATCATTCTTAGTTTACTTTGTAATCTAATTTACATCGTCACATTCAAAGGTATAATTTTCTCCCTTATATTTATCGAATTCCTTTCTGCTTCATTTCACCACGATTGGGTAAGGAAGTTATCTTTGGCATAATTAGATAAAAACATGCAATGATAATAGAGACAATTTTTCAGAATGAGATTCTTGAAATTAGGGTTTTGCCTTAATGAGCTTACCTTCACAAAGAAATATTGCATGTACATAATTTTTTCGCAGCCTGAAATAATCAGAATTAAAATGTACTATTTTGTTTTTGAAATTAGAAATATTTAAAGAATAATTAGAAAATCCGACATTTATCAAAGCTCTTGATAACCTTTCAGTTAATTTCAGTAAATGCAATTTACCCGCAGTTTTTCAACAAACAAAATCGTAAATTGCATATCAATTGTGGCAAATGAAGTTTCTTCGTATTATAATTAATTTTATAAATATTAAGATCTTGGTGCGAAAGTTGTTGCACTCGTATGCAAAAATGCATTAGTACAAATTTTATTACAATTATGCATATTAAATTCATTAATAGGGAAATAATATGACTCCATCTTAAATACGAAGTAAATACCATTGAAATCTAGATTTATTACCTATCAATGTAATATCAATAGATTAATTATCGCGCCATTCACAATACTTACCTATCATGAGATATAAATTAAATAATTATGTATAATAGGATTTAATAGAATTAAGAAACTTTTATTAAAATATTTTAAAGGGTTTTTGTTTCGATCTTAATAAAATTTGAAAAGACTGGACAAAGTTCTGTAAAATTCATTTATATCAATTTTCGAACTTTTTCATTAGGCAATTTTTGTGCTATAATGTGCGGATAAAAGGACACACAGATATACCAGCCGACGACTGTAGGGGCTACGTATTTATATAATTACGAACGCACCTAAAAGAAAAAAAAAACCGATGCGTTATGATAAATACTTAAAAGTTAATTTACAAATATAAAATAGAATTATCATTGAATTTATTTAAAAAAAAAAAAAAAAAATCTGAAATTGAAATTGAGAAAGCAAAAAATAGCTTTACTAAATATCGACCTAAGTTATTCTATGCGAAAAAAAATCATTTAAAAGTATTCAAAATTAAACGAGAAATTCGAAAACAACCTGCCCATAGAATCACCATTACGGAGCGGGTGTTCTCAAGTCAGTGAAGAATTCCCTTAAAGGGGCTAATATATTTTAAATCAATGTCTGTGAAAGTATCAATTTCAGAAAAAAAAAAGCTTTTTCTGTACTGTATGACTATGGCGACATTTTGCATATATAATTAAAATAATGAATGTGTATTTTCAAAGTAATTTTATTTTCAGTCTGCACTGTAAAAAAAATTCAAGAGGTTAGTAAAAATTTCTTAGTAAATTTGTATTCCATAGAATTTTTTAGTAACCATTACAAACTTTTTTTTTGCGAGTGAAACAAGCATTTCTTTTGTAAACTGAACAAAAGAATTTTTTGTATAACTAACTTAAAAATTTTTAGGATGAGCCACAAAGGAAATTTTAGTAATAGCTCCAAAATTACTTTTAATAACCATTACGTGCAACCGACGCGGAGGAGCTTCCTTCGAGCTGCATCCAAACTTCTGAAGCGGAAGATTTTCGGCAAAACCGCAATAGATGGCAGCACTAAACATCCTTCATAATTCCTTTACTAACGAGACACTACAGACATTCGGGGTGTATTTGGCGGCGGCAAGTTTCGAACCCGGGACCTTTTAGCCTGAAGTCCGTTACTATAACCACTATGCTATCAAGGCCACACCAACTGAGTTTTAGTAAGAGCTATTAAAAATATAAAACTATTAACTCTATTCGTTGCTAACTTTTTTCTAGTGATTCTTACAGATTTTCTAGTAACCGACTAAGATTACTACAATTTTTTAGTAATTACAAGGATCACTAAAGTTTTTTTAGTAGATCGAGCTTTTTTTTTTTACAGTGTGTAGATGTTAATTCTATTGGTTTACGAATATTAATAAACTTACATATCTTTACACATAATGTTATGTTGTCGTTATAATTACTTTTGTCAACATCAGCATGTAGTGATAATAATATGATGGGCCATTTTCACCAATCCCTTACATTTCAGAATTTTATTTTTATTTTTCAAACTTTATCATTTCTTTTAAAAATGGAGACAGGTATTAAAGTAAATGTTTAAGGTATATGAAAAAAAAATTGGTTGTGCACTTTGCCCTATAATATAATATGTAAATGCCATTTAAAGTTGGCTCGTAAGGCAAATTGTCAAGTCCGTTACCATACAAAATTACTGAAAATAGGAAATTAAATTCCCTAAAATCAACTTACTTTAAAGTGACTTATGTCCTTAAATTTCAAAGCATGATATTTATCAAAAATATTTAAATTAAATTGAAATGAGAGACAGTTTTAGCCACAAGATTTTGATCACATAGAAATTATACAAGACCTTTTTCTAATAATTACAGTATAGATTTATGTAAATTATTAAATTTTAAGAAATTTGCATATTTGTTTCTTAGTTGAATAAAAAATAAAAGCAGAATGGTGAAAAAATGATAATATTTAAAAACCGAGCGGTAACAGACTTGATAATGTGTTGAAAATGGCCGGCATCTTTAAACTTATAATTAACACTTTATGTTTCAGAGTTAAGTTAATAAAATAAAAAAAAATTCGTTTAAAAAATTTATATTTTGTTGTTGAGCGTTTTACTCGAATATGTATCCCATTCTTTCAATAATAATAATAATGAAAACTATTCATAGAAATTATATTGCAAAAGAAATAAAGGGTGGTGATGAAAAAGTATTTTAAATCGAAGAGTTGATCAAAGAGTATTCCCAAAGCATATTTCACTTTCATTATTTAAACTAACAGACTAATAATAATTAGTTTTCTTTGTTGAAAATTAAATTACTTATGATTAATTTTTTCTCTTTCCAAGAACGGAAGTAAATTCAATTTCTTTTAAGCACGTATTACTGCATAAACTGCATAAGTAATATGTGTTACAGCATATCTAAGTATGCAAGCAAAAAACACTTTTATTTCAAGAGAAATAAAGTAATGTAAAGTATTTCAGCTTATTAGACGCATTTAAACAATAAAATTCAACACTGATATTTTTTATATGATAAAGGTGAGAAAAATCTTATAATTCACTGTGTTCGTTGATAATCAAAATGCAATATAAAAATTTTAATCCCTTAAGGAGAAAACAATAATGTCTCTATAATACTGAATTTTCACCAGAAGAAGCAAATTTTTTTTTAAATTTAGAAAATGCAATTTTTCAACATTCCCACTCCCCCCCCCCTCCCCCAAAGTTAAAAATAAAAAATTTAGTGAAATATTATTGGTGCGAATTTTGTTTCAATTGATAAAATATATATCGCCGCACTTCAAGGGGTTAAATCTTAATATCGTCCACTACTAAATTATACCATAATAATAATTTTTCTAAAACTAAAAAGTCAAGAACAACCACTAAAAATGTGAATTTGCTTAAAATATGTCACTTTACTTAAAACACATAAAAAAAAAATATTAAAAATGATAGTGATAATGTTTCAATTCATTCATTGAGTCCTCATCAGAATGTATAACAGAAAAACTGCAAACACAATGTACCAGGTGTCCCAAAAATGACTGATGGATTTTAAAATTTAATAACTTGCAAACGGTGACAGCTATTTAAAAAAAAATTGCAGGAGGGGAATGTATAATGTCAGGAGTTTTTTTTTTTTTTTTGCCATAATTTTTTATTTTAGTTCGAAATTCAAACAATAGGTGGCGCTGACGGCGATTGAAGGCGAGGTCGACAATTCACTCAGCACTGATCACCTGGCCTTCAATCGCCGTCAGCGCCACCTATTGTTTGAAATTCGAACTAAAATAAAAAATTACGCCCCCCCCCCCCCCCCAAAAAAAAAAAAAACTCCTGACATTATACATAACCCTCCTGCAAATTTTTTTTAAATAGCTGTCACCGTTTGCAAGTTATTGGATTTTAAAATCCATCAGTCATTTTTGGGACACCCGGTACTTGAAAACCGGAAAAAATGCCCATTGTTCAAGTGGTTTATTTGTATTGAATCGCTATTTTTTCCGGTTTTAATGTACATTATGTTTGCAGTTTTTTTTGTTATGCATTCTGATGATGACTCAATGAGTCGACACATGCTAACATAATTTTTGTATTATTATTATTATTATTATTTTTTTTTTAGTAAAGTGACATCTTTTAGGTAAATAAATACTTTAAATGTATATTCTTGACATTTCCGTTTTAGAATATTTATTATTATGATATAGGTTATCAAAATTTCATAAATTTAAAATCTGACGCTTACGTAAATACCTAATTTATTAACTTCTGTATTGTTAAACTATAATCTATATAATAAAACTAACACAAAAGTATATTTTCATTTTAGTATAGATTCGAAGGGAATATAAATCATTCATCTGTAATTAAAACTTCCACATATTTTTAAAATCCCACACACTTTTATCAGTTTAGTTCAATATTAGTTAAATTGTGATTATTAATTGAGAAAACAATTTACAAATCAGGCAGTTTAAATCAAGTCTTTTATTTTGCATTTTTGCTATATTTTTGTTGTCTAGAAAAGAACATAGATGATATATATATGAAGATTCCGTTCTGTTAATATCTAAATATTAGATCATAAGCTTCCAAAAAGACACACTACAGTCCTTCGGAAGATACGTCGGGACAATAAAAAAGAGAATCGTTAGAATTTTCCCAATAAAGAGCCTGAAATTAGAGGGCTCAATTTATTTAGCAATCGCAAGTATCATAGAAAAATCTCCGGTGATGTAAAAAGTCAATAATCTAAGAATAAGCAGGTTGATGTAACTTTGTTAGTTTAAAACATTTCAAATTCAAAAACGGTTCCATTTAAGTCTTGCGTAGATGAGTTTTATGAGAAAATATGTAGGAACACAATAACTGCAATATGACAAAGCGAATATACAATGAGAGAAAGAATCTAGACGGATTCCATATATGTATTTGCATATATATTTAAAACAAATTTACTAGCTATCATTTCGATGAAGTGTTAACAAAGGTCAGATTTTGATGATTTGAAAAAGATTACACAATAGGATTTAACACCCACATTATAATAATCTAACGTAACCATAAAAAAAACTACGAATGCTAGACAGAAAATTAAAAAAAAAAAATGTTTACTTTTATGCCTCTACAAGTTAATAATATACATCACTGTGCTCTTAAATGATTCATTTACATGTTTCTGATGATTCTTTAAATATATTTAATTTAAAACAATGTTTCAGTTCATTTAGTATATTCTTACTGTCTTCAGGCAACGGGAGGAATTTTTTGTAGCTGAATTATTCTGTCTACCAAAATAAGCTCATGAAGACGTGGATTTTAATTTCAAGGCTCTCTTATAAATATATGATTATGTTTGCATGATCATATTGAATTATGCAAGCGATAATTTTCATATAGAACTACGCAGTTAAACGATAGTGTTGCAGTTCCGTAATGAAACAAATGAAATTAATGCCACTGAGTTTATGAAAATAAATTAGACTAAACAAGCTAATTTATTTGAAAATAGTACGTCAAGCCAAATGAATGAGGTGTTCTCGTACTTTAACGAAGTTTTGAAAATATTCAGATCTTGGTGTAATGGTGTACAGAGTACTTCGGAAACAATATAGTAACTAAAATCTTTTGTCTGTCCCTGTAAATATTATCTGTTTTCTATTATATAGGAAGCAATTTGCAATAAACCTCAGCAATGTATCTCAATTTCATAAAATGTGAAACAAATTAATACAATAAAAACGCCCTTCTTAAACAATGTTTCCCCCTATACCATTATGTAATGCAATAATTTTGTGTAGACATGAAAATAATAATAATTATACTTTTCACCACAGATTGTACAGAATGTATATTTTAGTATCTACTTCATAGATGCATATAAATTTTATTATGTTCGAAAGAGTGTAACATCATTAAATTCGCTTGAAACTATTTTTTTGTTTATCCGTAATATAACGGAATAATTTTGATTGCTCCTGTAATTAAACTATTTATCCGATTTTCATAAAATTTGAAAGGACTCGACAAAGTTATAAAACAATCATATATTTTAAATTTCAAACTATTCGGTTGGATAATTTTTGCTCTGTTATATACAGACAGGGGAACAGACACATGAACGGACTGAAGACTACTATAGGTGCTGTGTATTTAAATAAATACGAACGCACCTGAAACAAACCAAAAATCGAAAAATGTTACTGGAAGTAAAGTGATCAAATTGACACTTTTCAAAAAAATAATTTCATTTCAATGTTTAAAAATAGAACTCATGACTTTAAATAGGGTTAATTTGATTCATAGTTTAAATTTAATTACTTATGATTACATTTTATAAGTTCCAAAAATGAAAGAAAAAAAATTAAATACATATCATAGCACAGGTTGATATCTGTGAAAATGTACTTGATTATACACACAAAAACTTTATATTTTTCAACTTAAAAATTTTTTATTACCTTTTCTTGCTCATATTTTAATATGTATGCGATAACTTACTTATTGCGTCATTATACGATATCGGTAAATTCGGTAATAAAACAAATTAATTTAATACCTTTGAATTCAATTTCTTAAATTAAATTACAAAACAAATTAACGATAAAAGCATGTTACTGAAAGCAAAGTGATTAAATTAAAATTCTGCCAAAAAATATATTTCTCTTTAATTCTTAAATTGGATTAATGATGCTTTGCAACTTTACTTTTGATGAAACTTAGTTACTTCCGATTCAATTTATTCTACACTACAAAAGTGAAAGAAAAATATAACAAATGCTTAACTTCCTCAGTCCTGAGACAAACTATATTTGTTTTAAAAGTCTAGATAAGATTTTTTTCACTTTTAGAAGCATTTAAATTAATTTAAAAGTTAATTTTTAGTATCGTTTCCAGACGATATCAGGTTAAGACGACCAGGCGGTTAAAACTGATACCATTATGCAAGTTTATATCCGTGACAGAATATCTAAGTGTGCACAGAAAAGACTTAATATTTTCCAGACTTCACAGTCTATTATTAACTTTTCATGTTCATATTTAATCATGTAAGCGATATCTTATTTACACATACACAATAAGCGGTTATGCGATAGTGGTATAATTCAGTAATATAACAAAAAAAATTTAAAACGTCTGCATTTAATGGCATTAACTAAGTTACAAAACAAATCAACAATCCTGCTTCTTACAGTAAAGTAGTTAAATTAACAATCTCACAAAAATGTTTTATTTTTATTTTTGTATAGGATTAATGATGACTTGCAACCTTTATTGAAATTGAATTTCTTCTGATTAAATTTTCTTCGCGGCAAAAGCGAAAGAAAAACATAAAAAATTCTTAAACACATAAACAATGTACAAGATTATATTTGTGACAGAATATCTAAGTGTGTACACAAAAGACTTTATATTTCCTAGACTTCATATTCTAATATTGTCTTTTCATGTTCTATATGATTATGTAAGCGATTCCTTACTTACACATACACAATAAGCGGTTAAGCGATAATGGTACAATTCAGTGATATAATATAAAAGAAATTAAACATCTGAATTTAATGGCATAAAATAAATTAAAAAACAAATCAACGATAGAAACATGTTACTGAAAGTAAAATAATTAGTTTAACACTCTTCCAAAAAGAAATTTCTTTTAAATCTTTAAATAGGATTAATGATGAGTTAAAACCTTTATTGAAATTTAATTATTTCTTATTAAATTTTCCTCACGGCAAAAGAAAAAGAAAATTATAAAAATAATCTTAAAAGCATGTCACTGTACAAGCTGATATCTGTGAAAAAAATATAAATATGCAGAGAAAAACTTTATATTTTATGGACTTTACTTTTTATTATTACTTTTCCATAATCATATTAGGTTATGTGAATTAAAACTCATTTATACAATAAACGATTAAACGAAAGTGGTATAATTTGGTAGTATAACAAATAAATTTAATATCTCTGAATTAAAATGCCATAAATTAAATTAGAACACAAATCAACGATAAAAAAATTTTTACTGAAAGGAAAATAATTAGTTTAACTGTCTTCCAAAAAAAATTAATCTTTAAATACGGTTAATGATGATATGTAACCTTTGTTGAAACATAATTGCTTTGGATTTTTTTCATTACACAAGGGAAAAATAAATACAAAAATTTCTGGAATACATATCACTGCACAAGATAATATTTGTGACAAAACATCTAAGTACGTACTCAAAAAGTTACATTTCCCAAACAATGTTTGAATGTAAAATACTTTAGTGTATCAGGAACTTTAGGAGAAAAAAATTAAACTATCATTTATAATGTATTTTTTTAAATAATGATGGGGCTATATTTTTGAGTTATCAAAGCATTACTAGAATGATGATAATGGACTAATGCTGATTTACAAACTTTGTTAAAAATTAATTACTTCTGATTAAATTTTCTTCACTGTGAAAACAAAGGAAAAATATAAAAATTTGTTAAACACATATAACTGAACAAGCCGACATCTGTGACAGAATAGCTAAGTTTGTTCAAAAAAGACTTTACACTTTCCAAAAATTAAATTTTCTTATTAGTTTTCCATGTTCTTATTTGATTATGTAAGTGATAATTTACTCACACAATAAACGGTTAAATGATGGTGGTACAATTTGGTGGTATAACATATAAATATAATACATCTGAATTTAGTGGTATAAATTAACTTACAAAAGAAAATCATATTACTGAAATGATAAAATCATATTACTGAAAGTGAAGTAATTAGCTTAAAACTCCTCCAAAAAATATTTTCTTTTAAATCTTTAAAATGGGACTAATGATGATTTACGGCTTTTGTTGAAATTTAATTACATCGGATTAAATTTTCTTCGCTGCAAACGGTGAATAGAAGTATAAAAAAATTTGAAAAAATTATCATTGTACAAGACACTATCTGCGAAAATTTATCTATATATGCATATAAAAGGCCTTACATTTTCCTAAAAATAGAGATGTTTGCATGTAAAAAATCTTTACTTTATAAAAAAACATTAAAAAACAAAATAAAACTACAATTTAGACTTTTTTTAACAATGAATGGGCTATATTTTTGAGTTTTCAATGTATTACTAGAATAATGATAATAGACTAATGATGATCTGTAAACTTTGATGAAAATTTATTACTCTGAATTAAATTTTTTTCGTTTCAAAAAAGAAAAGAAAAATATAAAAAATTCTTAAACACATATCTCTGCACAAGCTGATATCTGAGACAAAATATCTAATTAAGCACAAACAAAGGCCTTACATTCTCCAAACAATAGAGATGCTTGAATGTAAAATACCTTAAATTAACAGAAACATTACAAGAACAAAATAAAACTATGATTTAGAATGCATTTTATTTTTAATAATGATGAGACTTTATTTTTTAGTTATGAATGCATTATTAGAATAATGATAATGGACTTATGATGATTTGTTACCTTTGTTAAAATTTAATTACTGCTGATTAAATGTTCGTTACTGCAGAAACGAAAGATAAGTAAACGAAAATAAAGGAAAATGTTCTTAAAAACATATATCACTGCACACGCTCATATCTGTGACAGAATATCTAATTATGCACACAAAAGACTTTACATTTTCGAGAGAATAGAGATATCTGTCTGTAAAACTGTTTAGTTTTTCAAGAATATAAAAGAACAAAAAAAAAACTATGATTTAGAAAAAAAAAATATTATAATGATGGACCTATTTTTTCGAGATATCGCTGTATTACTAGAATAATAATAATAGGCTAATAATGACTTGTAATCTTTGTTGAAACTCAATTACTTTTCATGAAATTCTCTCCCCTTATAAAAAGACAGAGAAATATGAAATGTTCTTAAATACATATCATTGCACAAGTTGATATTTGTGATAAAATATCTAATTATGCATACAAAAGATTTTACATTTTCGAGACAACAGAGATGATTGTCTGTAAAATTCTTTAGCTTATCATGCACATTAGAAGAATAAAACAAAACTATGATTTAGAATGTACTTTTTTTCCTCAAATTCTGATTAACTTTTCTTCGCTGAAAAACGAAATAAAAGTATAAAACATTCATAATCGTATATCACTGCAGAAGCAGATGTACCTGTGACAGAATATCTAATTATGTACACAAAAGCTTTATATTCCGCAGATATGACATTTTTTAAATGCATTTTTCATGTTATTATGTGATTATGTAAGTGTTAATTTACTTACACAATAAACGGTTAAACAATAGTGCTGCAATTCGGTAATATAACAAATAAATTTAATACCTCTGAATTCAATGTCACAAATTAAATCACATAGAAAATAAACAGTAAGAACATGTTGCTGAAATTAGAGTGATTAAATTAACTCTCTTTCAAAACATATATTTTCTGTTTAATCCTTAAATTGGACTAATGATGATTTGCAACCTTTATCGAAACTTATTTACTTCCGATAAAAATTTCTTCGTAGTAAAAGCGAAAGCAAAATATAAGAAATTCTTAAACATGTGTCATTACACAAGTTTATAGAGTGCACACTTACATATTTTGTGACAGAGTACCTAAGTGTGCACACAAAATACTTTATATTTTCCACACGTTAAGTTAATTATTACTTTTTCATGCTCCTATTTGATTATGTAAGTGATACCTTACTTACACATACACAATTAGCGGTTAAACGATAATGGTACAATTCCGTAATATAACATGCGAATTTAATATCTCTGAGTTTCACGGCATAAAATAAGTTACAAAACAAATCAAAGATCATCATCCTGAAAATAAATTAATTAAATTAACACTCTTACAAATAGTATTTTATTTTGAAAATTTGAATAGGATTCATGATGGTTTGCAACCTTTATTAAAATTTAATTACTTTTTATTAAATTTTTTCGCAGCAAAAGTTGAAAACATATTAAAAAATTTTTAACTCGAGTCACTGCAGAAGTTGGTATCTGTGTCAGAATATCTATATATGCATACAATAAATGGTTAAACGATAACGATAACAATCGGTAATGTAACAAATATATCTAATACCTCTGAATTTAATGGCATAAATTAAAATACGAAACAAATCAATGATAAAAACATATTTTTGAAAGTGGAGTAATTAGTTTAACACTCTTCAAAAAATATATTTTTTAAATCTTTTTATAGGACTAATGATGATTTTTAACCATTGTTGAAACATAATTACTTTGGATTAAATTTTCTGTCCTGCAAAAGGGAAAGAAAAGTATAAAAAATGTTTAAACACACCTCACTGCACAAGCTGATATCTGTGACAGAATATTTAAGTATTCACACAAAAGACTTTAAATTTTCCAGATTTTATTTTTTTATTACTTTTCCATGTTTATATTTGATTATGTAAGTGATAACTTATTTACACAATAAACGGTTAAACAACAGTGGTACAATTTGGTAATGTAACAAATCAATCTAATACTTCTGAATTTAATGGCATAAATTAAAATACGAAACAAATCAATGATAAAAGCATGTTAGTGAAAGTAGAGTAATTAGTTTAATACTCTTCCAAAAAATATATTTTTAAAAATCTTTTTATAGGACTAATGATGATTTTCAAACGTTGTTGAAACATAATTACTTCGGATTAAATTTTCTTGTTTGCAAAAAAGGAAAGAAAAGTATAAAAAAAGTTTAAACACATGTCACTGCACAAGATTATATCTATGAGAGAATATCTAAATATTCACACAAAAGACTTTATATTTTCCAGTCTTTATTTTTTTATTACTTTTACATGTGTAAATTTGATAACTTATTTACACAATAAACGGTTAAACGATTGTAGTACAATTTGGTAATTTAGCAAATAAATCTAATACCTCTGAATTTAATAGCATAAATTAAAATAAGAAACAAATCAATGATAAAAACATGTTATTGAAAGTAACGTAATTTAGCACTTTTCGAAAAAATATTTTCAAATTTGTCTTTAAATAAGGCTAATGATGATTTGCAATCTTTATTGAAACTTAATCAGCTCGGATTAATTTTTTTTCACTTCAAAAATGTAAAAAAAAGTGAAAAATTATAAAACACATATCAATGCAGAAGCTGATATATCTGTGATAAAATATATATGTACACACAAAAGGGCTTACATTTTCCAAACAATAGAAATGCTTGAATGTAAAATACCTTAGTTTATCTGGATTATTTGAAGAACAAAATAAAACTATGACTTAAAATGCACTTTAAAATAAGAATAATAGTTGGGTTATATTTTTGAGCTGTATATGTATTACTCAAATAAAGATAATGGATTTATGATGATGTGCAACTTTTGTTGAAATTTAATAATTTCTGATTAAATTTTTCTCACTACGAAAAAAAAATAAAGATATAAAAAGCTCTTAAACACATATCTCTGCACGAGATAATATTTGCGACATAATATCTAATTATTCACACAAAAAACTTTATATATATTTTCCAGACTCTACACTATCTTTTTACTTTTCCATGTGTATATTTGGTTATGTAAGTGATGACTTACTTACACAATAAACGGTTAAACGATAGTGGTACAATTCAGTAATATAACAAATAAATCTAATACCTCTGAATTTAATGACATAAATTAAAATCAATGCGAAAAATATGTTATTGAAAGTAAAGTAATTAGTTTAACGCTCTTCTATAAAATATTTTAATTTTAAATAGGACTAATGATGATTTGCAACCTTTATTGAAACTTAATTACTTCGGTTTAAATTTTCTTCGCTGCAAAAGGGAAAGAAAAGTATAAAAAATTATAAGACACTTATCAATGCAGAAACTGATATATCTGTGATAGAATATCTGAGTACGCACGCAAAAGGCCTTATATATTCCAAATAATAGAAATGTTTGAATGTAAAATATCTTAGTTTATCTGGAACATTTGAAAAACAAAATAAAACTATGATTTAAAATGTACTTTTTTTAATAATAATTTTGCTATATTTTTTAGTTATCTATGTTATTAGTTTTTTAGTTATAGTATTTTAGTTTATATTTGTTTAGTTTATATTTTAGTTTATATGTGTTTAGTTATAGTATTATAGTTTTTTAGTTTATAGTATTTTTAGTTATCTATGTATTACTAAAAAAAATGATAATGGACTAATGATAATATGTAACTTTTGTTGCAACTTAACAACTTCTGATTTAATTTTTCTCACTATCAAAACAAAAGAAAAATATAGAAAGTTCTTAAACACATATCACTGCAAAAGATAATATCTGTGACATAATATCTTATTATTCACACGAAAGACTTTATATATTTTTTCCAGACTTTACATAATTTTACTACGTTTCCCTGTTTACATTTCATTATGTGAGTGATAACTTACTTACACAATAAACGGTTAAACAATAGTGGTACAATTCAGTAATATAACAAATAAATTTAAAACCTCTGAATTTAATGGCATAAACTGAATTATAAAACAAATCAATGATAGAAGTATGTTACTGAATGTAAAGAAATTAGTTTTACACTCTTCAAAAAATATTTTTTTTTTCCATTTTTAAATAGGATTAATGATGATTTGTAACCTTTACAGAAACTTAATTATTTTGGATTAAATTTTCTTCGCTGCAAAAGAGAAACAGAAGTACAAAAAAATTCTTAAACACATATCACAGCAGAAATTGATATATCTGTGACAGAATATATAATCATGCACTCAGAAAACGTTACATTTTCCAAACAATTCAGATGTTTGAATGTAAAATACTTTAGTTTACTTGGAACATTTGAAGAACAAAATAAAGCTATGATTTAGAATTATTTTAAAAATAACTATGAAGCTATAATTTTGATTTATCAATGTACTACTAGAATAATGATAATGTTCTGACGATGATTTTAAACTTTTGTTGAAACTCAAAAAATATATACATTACGCTAACGTATATGGCATAAAAATCACGATTATTTATTAATTGTTTAATGGCAACGTCCAAATGAAAAGCTTATCTTTGATTACTGTGCAAAAGCCCTTTGGTAAAATTTTGGCTGCGGTAAATTAGGTTTGTTTACGTTTTGTTATTTCGCTGTACTTATTGGAGCTTCAAAAGATTACCATTATTATTTTTTTTTATTGTTCTTTTTACTTAAAAAAAGTAAATAAAAGTCACGAATTTTAAACGTTTCAGTTTTAAATCAAAGTTTTGACGCAAATGTCATATACACAATACACTTGTGCAATTCTTTTTCTGACGTTAATTTTGCGAAAATTTCGTTTTCAAATATCAGTTCCATATATATTTTTTAAATTATTTTCTATTATTTTAAAAAGGAAATAATAATACATAAAACAATTTAGTTAATAATTATAGAAAAAAATAATTTAAATCATTTAAAAAAATTAAAGTAAATAAACAGTTTATTAGCAAATAAACAATAATAGCCGGATTACTAGGTGAGGGATATGATTGCCATTTTGTTGCAATCGTGCCACTGTGGTGCGTATATGGCATCTATGTTTATTTCTCTAGCAGAATCTTCTAATTTGGAAAAAAAATGATCAATTAAAATAAATTATGTATAAAACCAATATGATTTAATACTTAGTATACATTCAAGAGAGACCAAACTAGTCACCAAGAGCGGCTAGTTACTTCTGATTTCTTCGCTGCAAAAACAAAAACAATATATATATATATATGTTGATTTGTAGTAGTATCTAATGGTTCTATATATATATATATATAATATTCTTAAATACCTATCACTAAACAAGCTGGTATCTCTGACAGAATATCTAATTACACACTCAAAAAATTTGCATTTTTCAAACAATAGAGATGTTTAACTGTAAAATACTTTAGTTTATCCAGCACATTAGAAGAATAAAATACCTAATGAAACTATGTTTGAGAATGGTCTTTATTTTATAATCATGGGACTATATTTTAGATTTATCAAAGTATTATTAATATAATAATAATGGACTAATGATGAATTGCAACTTTTATCGAAATTTAATTACTTTTGGTTAAATTTCTCCCCTGTAAAAACGAAAGAAAAGTATAAAAAATTCTTAAACACATATCACTGCAAAAGTTGATATCTGTGACAGAATATCTAATTATGCGCTCAAAAAACTTTGCATTTTTCCAAAAAATAGAGATTTTTAACACAAAAATACTCAAGTTTATCAGGAACATTAGAAAAACAAAGTAAAACTATAATATAGAATGTATTTTTTTAAAAAAATTCTTAAACGTATACCGCTGCAAAAATTTATATCTGTGACAGAATATCTAGTTATGCACACAAAAAACTTTGCATTTTTCCAAAAAAATAGAGATTTTTAACTGAAAAATATTCAGGTTTATCAGGAACATTAGAAAAACAAAGTAAAACTCTTATTTAGAAACGGATTATTTTAAAATAATTGTGGGGTTGTATTTTTCAGTTACAAATGTACTATTAGAATAATGATAATGAACTAATGATAATTTTAAACTTTTGCTGAAACTTAATTACTTATGACTAAACTTTTTTCACGGCGAAAAAAAAAAGTATTAAAAGTTCTTAAACCCATATCACTGCAAAAGCTGATATTCAAGACTGAATATATAATTATGCACACAATATACTTTGCATTTTTCAAACAGTAGAGATGTTTCACTGCAAAACACTTTAGTTTATGAAGAAAATTAGAAGAATAAAACAAAACTATATTTTGGAATGTACTTTAGTTTATAATGATAAGGAAATATATTTTTGATTGATCAATGTATTATTAGAATAAAGATAATGGGCTAATGATGATTTGCAACCTTTGTTGAAGCTTAATTACTTCTGATTAAATATTCTTAACGTCAAAAATGAGAGAAAAGTATTAATATATTTTAAAGACATATCGTTACAGAAACTGATATATCTGTGACAGAATATCTAATTATGCATTCAAAACATTTTACATTTTCGAGACAATGGATGTGTTTGTCTGTAAAATTCTTTAATTTTATTCTTCTAATGTGCTTGATAAACTAAACTCTGATTTAAAATGCATTGTTTCTTATAGTAATGAGGCTATATTTTTGATTTATCAGTGTATGATATAACAGCCTATAATTGGAACAATGATAGTAGTCCAATGATGATTTGTAACTTTTGTTGAAATTAATTATTTCTGAAAAAAGTTTCTTCTCTTGAAAATGAAAGAAAAATAGTATGAAGAATTCTTAAACGCACAAGCTGTTATCTGTGACTGAATATCTAAGTACGCACACAAAAAACATTACCTTTACATTTTCTTATTGGTTTTCTATGTTCATATTTTATTACGTAAGTTATAACTTAATTACACAATAAACTGTTAAGACAATGGTACAATTCAATAATATAACAAATAAATTTAAAACATCTGAATTTAGTGGCATAAATTAAATTACAAAACAAATCAAAGATAGAAACATGTTACTCAAAGTAAAGAAATTAGTTTAATTATCACCAAAAAAATTTTCTTTTTAATCTTTAAATAGGATTAATAATGCTTTGCAACCTTTATTGAAATTTAATTATGTCTGATTAAATTTTCCTCACGACAAAAGCGGAAGAAAACTATAAAGAATCCTTAAACGCATGTCAATGCAGAAGCTGATATCTGGACAGAAAATATAAATATGCATAAAAAGACATATTTTCCAGGCTTTACTTTTTCTTATTACATTTTTCCATGTTTGACAAACGTTTAAACAATAGTGCTACAATTCGATGATGTAACAAATAAATTTAATATCTCGGAATTTAAAGGCATAAATTAAATTACAAAACAAATCAGCGGTAAAATCATGTTACTAAAAGTGGAATAATAAGTTTAATACACTTTCTATATATATATATATATATATATACACTGGTGTCCAAAATTTAAGCATAATTGGTAATTAAGTCATTAACTTTATGTAATGAAAGAAATATGAATCGGAATGTGCTGAAACTCCAGGTGTGTAAACAAAATAGTACGCGTCACATATTTTCGCGAAGAGTTTTCCCCGAAATCGAACAGGGGACCATCAACAAATTGAAAAAGAACGAAGATCTTTTGGATAACCCTGTCAAAACTAATGTAGCAAAAGCGTTCAAACTGCACATTATGATTTATTGGCTTATTGTAATGTACTGTGTTAATTTTTACAAGGATAGCATGTATACTCGTAGAGAAATTAAGGTTTTTATAAAAACAGTCCTAAGTTTTTTGCTTATAATTTGCAGAGTTCGTAATATAAAATAGTGTTCTTTTTTGAAAAAATGACAAACATCATTGTACACAATACCCTGTCATCAGAATTAAAAAGTAATAAAAATTGTATGACAAATGAGCAGGTTTACTAAATAATTTTTTACTGCGCATGCGTGAACGCTATTAAAATTTCATTTGCATATTATGTTAGTTAAAAGTATAGAGCAACTTTTGTGAAAGTCTCAAAAACATAGCTTAAAAATTCTGAAAATTATCGTTGATAGAATGAGATCAAAATCCTTTATTCCCTAAATGAAGCAAAAAGATGAGGGGCTGTATCCATATTCTATTGTTTAGTGCCTACACAATATTGCACGTACAACTATATTTAGGTAAAACCCCTGATTTTTTTGCTTCCTTTAGGAATAACGGATTTTGAGTTGATTCTATAGGCTCCCATTTTCAGAATTTTCAAGCTATGTTTTTGAAACTTTTACAGAAGTTGCTCTATACATTTAGCTAACACAATATGCAAATGACATTTTGATATCGTTGACGCATGCGCAATGAAAAATTATTTACTAAACATACTCATTTTTCATACAATTTTTATTATTTTTAAATTCTGATGACAGGGTATTGTGTACAATGATGTTTGTCATATTTTCAGAAAAGAACATTATTTTATAATAAAAACTCTGCAATTTATAAGCAAAAAACTTGGGAAAATTTAGAACTGTTTTTATAAAAACCTTAACTTCTCTACGTGTATACATGCTATCCTCGTAACAATTAACACAGTACATTACAATAAGCCAATTAATCATAATGTGCAGTTTGAACGCTTTTGCTACATTAGTTTTGACAGGGTTATCCAAAAGATCTTCGTTCTTTTTTAATTTGTTGACGGTCCCCTGTTCGATTTCGGGGAAAACTCTTCGCGAAAATATGTGACGCGTACTATTTTGTTTACACACCTGGAGTTTCAGCACATTCCGATTCATATTTCTTTCATTACTCAAAGATAATTACTTAATTACCAATTATGCTTAAATTTTGGACACCAGTGTATATATATATATATACATGCATATATATAAGTAGGACTAATGATGATTTGCAACATTTGTTGAAACTAAATCACTTCAGATTAAATTTTCTTCGCTGCTAAAGGGAAAGAAACGTATAAAAAATACTGGAACTATCACTGCATAAGATAATTTTTGTGACAGAACATCTAAATACACATGCAAAAGGCTTACATTTTCCAAACAATAGATATGTTTAAATATGAAATACTTTAGTTTATCAAGAACATCAGAAGATTAAAATAAAACTATCATTTAGAATATATATATATTTTAAATAATGATAGGGCAATAATTTTTGAATTGTGAATGTATTATTGAATTAATGATACTGGACTAATGATGATTTTCAAACTTTGGTGAAACTTAATTACTTCTGATTAAATTTTCTTCACTGCGAAAACAAAAGAAAAGTATAATTGTTTTTAAAAAACACATATCACTGCACAAGCTGATATCAGTGACTGAATATCTAATTATGCACTCAAAAATCTTTACATTTTCCAAACAATTGAAAGATAATTGTAAAATACTTTAGTTTATCAAGCACATTAGACGAATAAAACGAAAGTATATTGTAGAATGTATAGTTTATATTATAGTGATGGGGGCTATATTTTTGATATATTGATTTGTTATTGCAATAATAATAATGAACTAATGATGACTTGTAATCTTTGTTTAAATTTTTTTACTTCTGATTAAATATTCTGTGCTACAAAAACGAACGAAAAATATAAGAAATTCTGAAACACATATCTTTGCAGAAGCTGATATATCTGTGAAATAACTGTGAAACCTGTGAAATCCTAACTATGCATTCAAAATATTTTACATTTTCGAGACAATAGAGGTGTTTGCCTGTAAAATTATTTCGGTTTATACTTCTAATCTACCTGATAAACAGATGATTTAGTATGTGTTTTAGTTTATAATGGTGGGGCTATATTTTTGATTTATCAATGTATGTTTTGTTACCGTAAACCTGAACAATGATAGTATTCTAATTTACTGGTCTTTATTTGTAACCTTTGTTGAAATCAATTATTTTTGATGAAATTTCTTCTTTGCAAAAGCTAAATAAAAATAAAAAACTTTTTAAACGCATATCATTACACAAGTTTATATCTGTAACATAATATCTAAGTATGAACACAAAATACTATATTTTTTGGAAACTTTACCCTTTTTTATTACTTTATCTTGTTCATATTTGATAATGTAAATGATAACTTATTTACACAATAAACAGTTAAACGATAGTGAAACAATTCGGTAATGTAAAAAAAAATTAAATGCCTGTGAATTTAATGGCATAAATTAAATTACAAAACAAATCAACGATAAAATTAGTTTACTGAAAATTAAGTAATTAGTTTAACACTCTTCCAAAAACTATTTTCTTTTTAATCTTTAAATAGGACTAATGATGATTTGCAACCTTTGTTGAAACTTAATTACTTTTGATTGAATTTTCTTCACTGCAAAAGGGAAAGGAAAGTATAAAAAATTCTGAAGCTGCTCACAATTCACTGCACAAGATATTATCTGTGACAGAATATCTAAGTATGCACACAAAAGGCTTACATTTTCCAAACAATAGAGATATTTGAATGTAAAATACTTTAGTTTATCTGTAACATTAGGAGAACAAAATAAAAATTTAAAATGTTTTTTCTTTTTTTATATATATAATTATGGGGCTATATTTTTCAGTTATCAATGTATTACTAGAATAATAACAATGAACTAATGATGATTTGCAACCTTTGTTGAAATTTAATTGCTTCTGATTAAATTTTCTTCATTGCAAAAATAAAAGAAAATTATAAGTTCTAAAACAAATATCTTGGCAGAAGCTGATAACTGTGACAAAATATCTAATTATGCACATAAAAGACTTTGCATTTTACAAACAATAAAGATGTTTAATTATAAAATACCTTAGTTTATTAAGTATATTAGAACAATAAAAAAATATGTTTTAGATTATACTTTATTGTATAATGCTGTGGCTTTATTTTTGATTTATCAATGCATTATTAGAGTAATAATAATGGATATTTGTAGCCTTTGTTGAAACTTAATTACTTTTGATAAAATTTTCTTCGATGCAAAAACAAAAGAAAAATATAAAAAATTCTTAAATACATATCACTACAGAAGCTGATATATCTGTAACAGATTATCTAATTATGCGCACAAATGATATTGCATTTCCGAGGCAATATAGATATTTAACTATAAAATACATTAGTTCATTAAGCACATTAGAAGAATAAGACGAAAGTATGTTTTAGAATACATTTTAATTTATAATTAATTTATAATTAATTTATAATTAAATTATATTAATTATTTATAATATTAATTATTTATCAATGTATTATATGATTACTGATAATGAACTAATGATGATTTGCAACCTTTGTTGAAACTTAAATACTTCTAACTAATTTTTATTTATTTATTTATTTATTTATTTATTTGTGCGAAAACAAAAGAAAATTAGAAAAAATCTTAAACATATATCTGTAATAGCAGTACCTCTAATTATGCACACAAACGACTTTACATTTTTAAAACAATAAAGATGTTTGTCTATACATTTTTTTTCGTTTTAGTTTTCTAATGTGTTTGATAAACCAATCTATGATTTAGGATGTATATTATTTTACAATGATTGAAATACAAAATATTTAATTTTCTTAGACCTATTTATTTATTTTTTAATTTAAGTTGTGCAATTTGAAATGAATATATGTTAACTAGTCATCCATTTATATACAACTTATAATGAACTCATAAATTTACAAATAATGAATTTTTAAAAAAGTATTAATAGGCAGCAGAACATCTGCTTGAGACTCTTATTTTGCGAGAAATATTTTGACACAGATATAGCTGTAAATTTAAAACTTCAGTAATAATAATGAAATTTGTATAATAACTTTTTGAAGTGCGATAGCTTATATTATTTAGTAAATCATGATTTATTTCAAAATTGATTAAAACTTGATGAAAACTTGAAATTTGTAGTAAAATTAGTTTTCTTTTATCCAAAAACAATCGAATAATATTGTGGAACTTTGATGCAATTGGGTTGCCATTCAACTACTGTAATATAAAAAAAGTTCTATTAAGACTCTTAAAAAACTTTCATCAATTGTATAAATATTTTAGTAAACTTTACAAAGTTTGACCACTATAGTGGTAAATAAATTATACAGGTAATTACCGTAATTCCCTGCGTATAATCCTCGAATTAAACAATTCTTTTTCGATACAGAAATATTTGAAAATTAAATGTGATTTTCGAAATTGCGATAAATATTTGGCTTCGATTGCAAAATAAAATTTCTGAGTCGAAAAAGAATTGTTTGATCCACGGATTATACGCAGGAAATTACGGTACTAAATGGTTCTGTTTATTCATTAATCTTCATTAGTCTTCATAATTCATTAATTTTCACAATTTATTTTAATATTTTAATCTAAACAATCCTTCATTATATTTAACTTTGATCTATTTTGAAGTGGGAAAAGGGAATACTGTTATTATCTACAAAAATAAACCCATTAAATCTTTATTCTAATTTCAAAGATCTTTCGACTTTATTTTGCCTTATGTTTAATTATATCAGCAACAATTTCCGCACAGAAACATTCTGAGATAATGCGAAAGAATTCGAAAAAAATAACAAATGAAGCTATACCTGAAATTTATGACGCAAATTACAGTATAATACAAAATAGGGAATGAAAAAAAAAATTAATAAGTAATTAATTTAACAATTCTCAAAAAAAAAAATCCTTTTAATCTTTAAATAGTGGACTAATGATGATTAGCTTTCTTTGTATAAATTTAATTACTTCTGATTAAATTTTCTTCACGGCAAAAACAAAATAAAATTTTCTTAAACACATATCACTGGTTGAGCTAACATCAGAAACAGAATATGTAAGTATACAAACAAAAGACTTCATATTTCCCAGACAATAAAGAGTGTTTAAAATATTTCAGCTTATCAGACATACTTAAAGAAAATAAAGAAACTACGATTTAAAAAGAAACTTTTGATAATGATGAGATTAATTTCATTTTAGGAATTTGTTTTTTAATGTAAAGATAATTTTGTTCAGAAATGTAATTAAATATAATATTCGTGTCTTAATGTGATTTAAAAAAAACTATGAATTTTCTCATAGAATAGATATTAGTGAATTTCCATAGATCTGTTCACACACACACGCATATATACATATTCATATAATTCATATAATCTAAAATGGATGTATGTAAACTAGAGATCTATTTATGTACAACTTATATTAAATAGAGATATTTATCAATTATGAATTAAAAAAAACTACTAAAAGACAGAACAAAGCCATCTTGATACTCGTATAATCGTATTATGCTGCAATAGATATACATAAATATAATTATAAATTTATAACTTCACGAAACTCAATGAAATTTGCATAATTTTTTGAAGAGTGATTTCTTATATTATCTACTAAATCATGACTTTTTTTAGTGTTAGTGCTAAAAATTTGAAATGTGTAATGAAATTAGATTTTTTTCTCTTAAAAAACAATCGAAGGATGGTGGAGTTTGAGAAAATACCTTAAAGCTTGACCACTATATCGGTAAATATATTATACTCACAATTTTTAATGTTTCTTATTATTCTTTAAATATATTAATTTAATATAATGTTTCATCATATTTAAATGTTTAATAATTAGAAATAGAGTAAAAGAATGCTATCTTTGTACAAAAATAAACCTGTTTTTTCTAATTTCAAAAATCTCATTAGAAAAAGTTTTACTTTATTTTCCTTTATGTTTAGTTATGTCAGCTGTAGTTTCCGTACATGGTGAAAGGAAACGAGAGAATTCAATAAAAGTAAAAATTGAAGTTATCTTTTGAAATTTATGACACAAATCATATTCTAATACAAATTAGGGATAAAAAAATCTAATAAGTTAAATGATTGATTTAACAATATTCAGAAAAAATAGGTCCCTTTCAATCTTTAAATAGTGGACTAATGATGATTAGCTTTCTTTGTATAAACTTAATTACTTCTGATTAAATTTTCCTCTCGGAAAAAACAAAATAAAATTTTCTTAAACACATATCACTGGTTGAGCTAATATCAGCAATAGAATATATAAAATATACAAACAAAAGATTTCACACTTCGCAGACAATAGAGGTGTTTAAAATATTTCAGATTATCACACATATTTAAAGAATAAAATGAAACTATCATTAAAAAAGAATTTTTGATAATGATGAGATTAATTTCATTTCAGGAATGTGTTTTCTTAATGTCATGATAATTTTGTTCAGAAATGTATTTAAATCTTTTTATTTCAGTATTTAAATATTCGTATTTTAATGCGATTTTTTAAAAAAACTATGAATTTTGTCATCGAATGGATATTTGTGAATTTCCATAGATTTGAAGATTTCCATAAAAATTTGAAGTTATCTTTTGAAATTTATGACACAAATTACATTCTAATACAAATTAGGGATAAAAAAATCTAATAAGTTAAATGATTGATTTATCAATACTCAGAAAAAAAATGTCCATTTCAATCTTTAAATAGTGGACTAATGATGATTAGCTTTCTTTGTATAAACTTAATTGATTCTGACTAAATTTTCCTCACGACAAAAATAAAATAAAATTTTCTTAAACACATATCACTGCTAGAGCTAATATCAGCAATAGAATAGGTAAGCAAACAAACAAAATATTTCACACTTCCCAGGCAATAGAAGCATTTAAGAGAAAAATATTTCAGTTTATCAGCCATAAAATAAAATATGATTTAAAAACTAATTTTTTATATTGATGGAATTAATTTATTTAAAGTATGTGTTATTTAATGTAATTATAATTTAGTTCAGAAATGTTATTAAATCTTTTTATTTCAATATTTAAATATTCGTATTTTAAAGTGATTAGAAAAACTATGAATTTTTTCGTAGGATAATGATGAATTTTCTTAAACTTTTTCTTTGATATGTATGTATATATTTTCATATTATTTGAAATGAATGTATGCAAACTGGTGATCTTTTTATAAACAACATATAGTTAACAGGTATATTTATCAATTATTAATAAAAAAAACTATTAACGGACATTACAAAGCCTTCCTGAGACTTGTAGATAGACATAAAGAAATAAATAACGTTAAAGAAATTTGCAGAACTAATTGAAGTGCGATTTCTTATATTATCGTCTAAATCCCAGACTTTTTTCTTTCAAATAATTTGTACTAAAAACTTAAAATATGTAATAAAATTAGATCCCCCACCCCCCCCCCAAAAAAAATCAAAAGATTGTTCCATTTGGGTTTGACTTTATTTTCCTTTATGTTTCGTTATGTCATCTATAGTATCCGTACATGGTCAAATGAAGCGAGGGAAATCAATGAAAAGTTTGAAGTTATCCTTCGACATTTATGACGCAAATTATTTTATAAGGCTTGCATAAGACTTGTATTCTGCGACAAAAAATAGACATACATAAAAGCTATAAATTTACAACTTCATGAACGTTAAAGAAATTTGCAGAACTAATTGAAGTGCGATTTCTTATATTAAATACTAAATCACAGATTTTGTTTTCGAATTATTTCTACTAAAACTTAAAATGTGTAATAAAATTAGATCCCCCCCCCCCAAAAAAAAAAAACATTAAAAGATTTTTCGATTTGGGGATAATTCCATAAATTTTGACCTCTATAGCGGTAAGTACATTATATTCATAATTTTAAAAGTTGCTGATTAATAATTAAATTGTTTAATCTAATATAATGTTCCATTTTATTTAAATGTTTTCTAATTTGAAGTGGTGAAAAAGAATGTTGTAATATCTACAAAGATAAGCCTGTTTATTCCAATTTCTAAGATCTCATTAGAAAAAAATTTGACTTTATTTTCCTTTATGTTTAGTTATGTCAACTATAGCTTCCGTACATTGTGAAATGAAACCGGAGGATTCAATAAATAAAAAATATTGATGTTATCACTTGAAATTCATGACACAAATAACATTATAAAACAATCATACAATCTAGGGATTAAAAAATAATCTAATAAGTTAAGTGACTGATTTAACAATTCTCAATAAATAAATAAATAAATAAATAAATAAATAAATAAATAAATAAAATAAATAAAAAATTCAATCTTTAAATAACGGACTAATGACGATTAGCTTTCTTTGTATAAACTTAATTACTTCTGATTTAATTTTCCTCCCGGAAAAAATAAAATAAAATTTTTGGAAACACATATCACTGCTTCAGCTAATATCAGCAACAGAAAATGTAAGTATACAAACAAAAGATTTCACAATTCCCAGACAATAGAGGTGTTTAAAAATAAAATATTTAAGCTTATCAGAGATAGTTAAAGAATAAAATGAAACTATGATTTAAAAAGTAATTTTTGATAGTGATGGAATTAATTTTATTTTAGGAATGTGTTATTTTATTGTGATGATAATTTCGTACAAAAATGTAATTAAATGTTTTTTTTTTTTTTTTTTTTTTTTTTTTTTTTGTAGCTGGATATTACATTTTAATAACATGAGAGGAGGGAGAGAAATCTATGAAATTTATCATAGAATAGTAAATTTCATTGTACTTTTTTTTAACACTTTCCAACAAAGTTGAAAAACTTGTATAATTTCGGTTTGTGTGAAGTCCGTCGCGCTCTAACTCTTGTAAATATGCTCTGACTATCCTGAAATTTTCGAATGTTATTGATGCTTTCACTAGCACAAGATCGAACTCAATTTAAGTTTCTAGCTTGTTTAGTTTAGTTACAGGGACAGTTAAAAATATTGTAATACATTTCGGCCAATGGAAAAAAAAATCGTTTCAAATGAATTTTAAAGATTTTATACTCTTTCAAGTAAAATAAAATTGGCATGGATTCGCGAAATGCACTAAAATATGCATTCTGTAGACCATATGATGTAAAGAATAATTATTATTCATTTACAAGGACATGCAAAAAAATTCCGTTACATAATAGTATATGGGAGGAATTGCTTGCCGCGTACATTAAATATGTTTATTTCAAATATAATGAAATTGATGTACTCCGTTGAGACTTACTATGAGTTATTTCATGTATAATACGAAGTACATAGCATTTACAGGGATTAGATACAAAAGATTTTAGCTAGTAAATTCTGCTCCAAGTACTGCATATTATCAAAACCGGTTTGAACCGGTTATGAAACTAAAACAATCCTAATATAAAAAAAAATATGTAACCAAAATAAAAATGTAAAAACTAGGTCGGTTGTGGATCGTCTTCATCTATCCTATGCAAAACAAATCACGTCAAAATGTTAAAATTTGAGAGAGATATTTGAATAGAACGCCCCCATAGACTTTTCATTATCATCCGGGTCTTTTTAAATGAGTAGTGTGGATTCTTAATATCATTTAAAAGTTATTTTGTTTGAAGTTATATGTCTTTATTTATAATTTGATTTTCTATTAACTTTAATTGCTAGCTTGATTGCAATATTGTTTGACGTTAGATAATTTTAAAATTTCATTTTCAATTTATTTTACACTAATGGAGTATGTAAGCTTGCCATGGCTTGCAAAAACCTGTGAGGCTATACTCTTGGAAATTTTGATACCTGTTTCTTTTCCCACATTCCAAGGAGCAGAAAATTTTTTGTTGTTCTTTTTTCAAAAGTTTTTATTGTTATGCACCCTCTTTGCATAATTTTCATATCTTCAGTCAAAGTTATATACATTTTATGCATATATGAGCTGCTCTGTGCCTGTTGCATTAGGGTTTTTCAATTTATACACTTAATTAAGGCGCTATACATACATGTGAAAACAGATATTTTGAGTATACATAAGATATATGGATATATATGTATGGCTGATTCTCAAAATAGGGGACAATTTATGTCTTACGGCATGCAAAAAAAAATTGAGAGGTTTTCTGTCATGTTTTTATATTTAGATATGTTTGTCTTAATATTATTCATTATTTGCACTCAAGAATTACTCACTTTTTAGTTAAAAACACCTTAAAATAACAGAATAAATGTTCAAAATGTCATTAGCATGGATGTCCACAGCAGCTGTGCCTTGTATATACTAGCTTTTTCAAGAGTTAATATCATGTTTATAAAATAAATCAAATGTTATTCTTTCTTTAAATTAATCAAGAAGAGGATTTATCCAATAAATTTCTTTTTAAAAATAAAATTATAGTATATAAAAAAAATTAAAGTTTTTCCTCCATATTCTATTTTCAAAACAAGGTCATACTATAACAGCTGGTTATTAATCAAAATTTCATTTTCACATATAACAATAGTTTGAAAATATAAAATTTCTCCATGGCAACAAGTAGCCATTTTATCCCAGCCTGAAAATAGAAGCATGTATTGTATTTTAAGTATAGAAGTTGAATATTAGGGGCGTACATCAATTGTATGTCATTAGAATGGATAATAATTTTCATGTTTATTTTGTAATTAGAAATTTTATTTTACTTATTTGCATAGGACTTTTGTGTTTTAAAAAGCCTCAGAAAGGACTATTGCATTGTAATTATATTATGGCTCTTAATCTTATTTAAATTAAAATTTGTCATTAGCATGGACAAATATCAGTGTCATTAGCATGATTTTTCTGTCCATGCTAAAGACTCCTATGTGCATAAATGTAACCATTGCTTATATTGTATCATTTATAAAGTTTAATTTTACATATAAATGTAGGTATTACATTTATTATCCCTAAAATATACATTAAATCTGTCAGAAAATCACTAAGACAGCTTCTTACATTGTTAGTGTCAGAATGTTGCTCATGTAAACAAAGTTTGCTCTTTGGTAATGTTTTTATTCTCCTTATATGTATATATGTAAAAATGGAAACCATTTGCCGAAAAGAAAGGCTAATAAATATGGAAAAAAATATTTAAACAGAAAGAAAATAAAAATTTCTTAATATATTTATATTATGCAATTTGTTTTGTCACTAGCATGGCTCAAAAAATACTAATTATTTTTTTTTAAGTTATTTTTTAAATATTTAGCTCTGCTGACTACATGTAAAGTATACCTAATACTATATTAACAACACATATTTTTTTCAGAAATTTTGCTAACAGTAATTTTTTTAAGATTTCACTTTTGAAATTGTCCCCTATTTTGAGAATCACCCGTATATATGCATATATAAATATCACTGATGTATAGCTAACCAAAAATTGCCAATTTTTTTTTAAATAATTAAATTTCAAAAATCTTGAATTGACCAGAAGACATGATGAACTGTCTACCAAGATAAACCGATTGCAGCTTTATTCTAAGTTCAAAGATCCCATGTGATTATATCGATTTTATATTCTTTCACGTTTATATCTAATTATGTCAGACATAGCTTCCATAAGAAACAATCAAATGAAGCAGAAAAAAAATATATATAACAAATGAAGTTATGTCTTTTGAAATTGGTGATTTAAATTAGATTACAATACAATCCAGTGCAGAAAAAAAACTAATATGTAAAGTGATTGATTTAACAGTTCTCAAAAAAAAAAAAAATATTTTCTTTTCTATATTTAAACATCGAGCTAATGATGATTAGCTTTCTTTGTTGAAACTTAATTACTTCTGATTAAATTTTTCTCGCTGCAAAAATAAAATAAATTTTCTTAAACACATATCACTGCTTGAGCTAATATATGTAACAGAATATCTAAGTATTCAAACAAAAGACACTACATTTTTCAGACAATAGAAGGATTTGAAAATAAAATACTTCATCTTATCAGGCACATTTGAAGAATTAAATGAAACAACGATTAAAAAAGTAATTTTTGATAATGATGAGATGAATTTTATTTAAGGAATGTGTTATTTTAATATGTAATGATAATTTTGTTCAAAAATGTAATTAAATGTCATTATTTCCGTTATTACAATAGTTAAATATTCGCACTTTAATATAATGAAGAAAAAAATACTATGAATTGTGTTATAGAATAGATAATCGAATAGTGCATACACATAAACTTTTTTAATTTATGTAATTTAAAATGAAAGAATGCAAATTAGTGAGCAATTATTAGATAATTGTTAGATAATTACATGGCAAATTAGTAATTATTAGATACAAAACAAGAAATGTATCCAAAATTGAAAATTATGTAAATTTCCCCATGCAATAAATTGATTACATTCTTTGCCATGTTTGTTTACATACAAGTTAAAACGTGTATATTTTATCACTGAAAAAAAATATTTTAATAAAACATATTAGTCATTTCAAAATCACATCGCCCCATTAGAGAAAATGCTTGCATTTTCATCATTTAATAAAAAAACTGCGAATGTCATAACGAACTGCTTACGAATTATTCATATAAAATTATAAATAGATAGCGCCTTCTTCAAACTCTTAATTTGAGACAGCTCGATAAATTTAGATCTAGCTATAATGGTACAATGCGATGAAAATAAATGAAATTCGTTGCAAAAAAGTTCGTAAAGAGAAGAAAAATTCCGTAAACAGGGTTCGCACACTCCTTAGATTTTGTAAGGACTCTGGTACCACTATTAATGAAAAAGAAATTTATATTTATTTTTTAAGATACAGAATTCACCACTTTCTTGATTCGCAATTTTCGCAACATTTTTCTGCCGTGAAATACATTGAAAATGCTGTAAAAATTTAATGGTACAGCTGCGCGAACCCTGCGTAAATTCCAGAAAATTTTCCGTTTTTTCTTAGAAATAACGGGATATTTTCTGGAATTTACGGGAAATTTAAAAACAGTCAGTTGTACTCGCACCCCAATCGCAAGTGCAATCTCTAAAAATCATCCTTTTTTTTTTTTTTTTTTTTTTTTTTTTTTTTTTTTTTTTTAGTATGAAGTTTGAAAAATAGCTCCTACGATTTCCTGATTCTCCTAAATTTTAATTGCCAAATTGCAACTGAAATTTTAATTGCCCAAAGCCACATTGGCACAAGAATTTTAAAATAGAAATTTTAATTTTATCGTACGGAAAATATTTTATCTATATAGAAATAATTTTTTTTTAATTCTGGTGTCGATCCATCATTTCAGCATTTGAAGAATAGAAGTACTTTGCCCCTTAAAGGATTAATATACTGAATTTCGTCCCAAACCATTTAATGAACCACCAGAAACAAGCAAAACAGTAGTATACATGTCATAATAATAAAAGTACCATAGTTTTGTAAATATGCAGAAGTTGGTTTGTCATATATTTTCAATTTATTTTGGAAAAATAGTTAAAAACGGACAGTGGAATGTTTGTAGCTAATTTTCAACAATGTCTTTATTATACACTCTGGACTTAATAAGGTCATTATTTTTGTATATGATTAGTTAAATATTTCCATCATTTAGTTTAAATCAACAAAGCGCCCCGTTTATTAGAAGTAAAGTGCAATTTATTTTACTTCTCTCATTTCGTCCTCATCAGAAATCTGTTGTCCACTAAATATTAAGAAACTATTCCAAAATGTTATATTGCAAGTCCACACAATTAAATATCGATGGTGTAAACAACTTGCGCTATCTTTTTCTTTTGCCGCTAATGAATTCAACTGTAAATATTGTATGATTACAACTTTTACATCATCAAATAAAGGAAACTTTATCTCAGTTTACTGATTTTTTGTGACTTTTTAAATAATATTCCAGCATATTTTTCACTCAGTTTCAACAATATAGATTTATTTACCATATTAATAAAAATTGCTTGAGAAAGAATCAGTTAGCATAGATTGCAAGCGATTCGCCTAGCTTTTAAATAATTTTCTAGTATAATAATTTTCAATCTATTTCAACAATGCAGAATTGTTTGCCACAATAACGAAAAACATTTAATAAGAAAGTAGCATAGTTGCAACAACTGGAAATTGAGTCGCCAAAATTGATATGTACATTATTTATTTATTTATTGCATTCAATTAATCTTTCAGAACTGAATCTGCTTGGAAGCATTGTGATCATGTCTAAACTGCCCTTATTAAAAGAAACAGATCGCCAATAAAAATAAATAAAATAAAAAAAACACTCTCGTAAATGAATCACATTTGCTCATATTTGTTGTTTGGCCATAGACCAGATTAAGCACAATGACATTAAAATTATGATACCAAATACTTATGTTAAACTGAAATCCTATAGCAAAATGACAAGATTTTAAATTTACATTGAAATTAAAATAATACTAACTAGGAAGGTCTCCATAGTGGGCATACTCAGAATATTTTGAAAAAAAAAAAAAAAAAAAAAACTAATTGAACTACTTATGTATATAATAACAGATCAGTGAAATTGAGTGGCGAAATTACAGTAGAAAGTCTGTAAAAAATAAAATACTTTCGAATATTTGGGTGTGGAAAGACAACAGCATCACGTGATTTGGCGAGCAGTACTTTTCCTCGCCAAAAGCAGATGATTTTCATGTAACTGAAAATTTTTTGTTAATAGATTTTTAGAATGCGTGTAAATTGTATTTAATTAATTTTAACTAAAAAAACGAGAGAGTTTAACATGTATATTATCTTGTATTACATGCATATATTGCTTGTTGCAGCAGCTATTTAACTTTAGTACTATAAAAATATTTTTAAGTATAAAAAATATTTCATATTGAAAAATATATTTTCATATTTTTAAGCACATTCCAAAAATAGGCTAATTGAAGAATGCACCACTAATATATTTCAATATTGGAAAAGATTTTGTGGCGCGATTGAATTTTAACCCCCTTCTTGGCGCGTTTTCAAAATATCTCCACATTGGCGCGCTTTTGTGTTTTGTCTCCCGGAGTTTGACTCCAGGAGACATAACGCAAAAAAACGCAATTTAAAGTGGCGATAATAAAAATAAATCAAAAATACATGTTTTAAAACATAGAAATTTAAAAGAATTTGAAATATCACACATAAAAAAAAAAAATAATAATAACCCACTTACCGACAAACTAGGTTTGTAACGGAGTTTGGGAGATCGCGACAGTAAAAATAGAGCAAAAATACATATATTAACGCAGAATTTTAAAATATTGCAAAAATTAGGAAGTAAAAAGCATGCATATTGCGAAAAATTAAAACAAATCTCATTTATATGCACATACACTCGATGAACTCTCTTCGTAATCCAACGGTCTAATAACACACCAGAAATTCAATTAATTTCAAGGCGCCAGAATTAAAATTCTTAAGTTTCTCCTTTCTCGTCCAATAAGAAAGCTAGAAAAGAAAGAACGAACAGAGCATGCGCAAGCTCCCGCAAACGAAGGGGAAAAAATCGCTTCTTCGCTCCAAGGGTTGCCGAGGAGAGCCATAGCTAAAAGTAAAGGTAAGCAAGGCGTGACGTAGTTATCGCGCGGTAGAAAACACGTCGCCAAGAAGTGGGTTAAAACTCAGTTTACCCGATTTTGTTTCATAGCAATAGAAATGAATCGACAGTGCTCAATTTTGAAATTGAAACAAATTTAATTCATTTTCGTTTTAATTCATAAAATTTCATTGCTAACTTTCAGTATAAATATATATATTATATATATGACGAAACTATAGTTATAATAAACTAAAATCGATAATACTAAAGTTATTTAAATAAATATTTTTAAAATAGTTCAACATGAAACATTACCTTAATAATTATTTGACAAAAAAAAAAAAAAAAAAAAAAAACTAATAATAATAAATTAAATAAACAAATAAATAAAATAAAAATAAAATAAAAGTATTTTTTGAAATTTCATTTCGTTGCCAACCGGTGATATATTGCCAAATAAACAAAATGTTCATTATTTTTTTACGAACGTTCTATCGGAGCTCCGTCAAAAAAAAAAATATATATATATATCCAACTGAGAAGAAGATCCTATTTTTTTTTTTTTTTTTCAGAATTTTCTCAGTATGCTCGCACAGAGACCTTCCTTGTAAGTTAAGTTCAATTTGCTTACATATTGTTGCATCAAAAAATGATCAAAATTGACATCTATTTTAATCATTTTTAGGTGCGTTCGTAATTATGTAAATACGTAGCACCTATTGTTGTCGCTCAGTCCGTCCGTCTGTCTGTCTGTCCGTCTGTCTGTCTGTCTGTCCGTCTGTCTGTCTGTCTGTCTGTCCGTCCGCATATAACAACGCAAAAACTACCCAACCGAATCGTTTGAAATTTAAAATACATAATTATAACATAATTTTGTCGAGTCATTTCAAATTTTATGAAAATCGGATGGATAGATCAATTACAGGGACAATCAAAAGTATTCCGTTACATTACGGTCAAAGGGGAAAAAAAGTTTCAAATGCATTTTTATCGTTTGAAATTTAAAACATATAATTATTGCGTAATTTTGTCGTGTCATTTCAAATGTTATGAAAATTGGATGCATAAATCAATTACAGGGACAATCAAAAGCATTCCGTTACATTACGGTCAATGGGGAAAAAATTTCAAATGCATTTTAATCGTTTAAAATTTAAAACATATAATTATTACGTAATTTTATCGAGTCCTTTCAAATGTTATGAAAGTCGGATGCATAAATCATTTACAGGGACAATCAAAGGCATTCCATTACATTACGGTCAATGGGAAAAAAGATTCAAATGCATTTTTATGATGTTACACTCATTCGAACATAATAGAATTGGCATGAATCTATGAAATATATACTAAAATATATATTCTGTACTATCTGTGATGCAAAGAATTTTTATTATTAAATTACAGGGCCACACAAAAGTATTCCACTGCATAATGCTATACGGGGAAACATTGTTTGGGGCGTGTTTTAATTATATTCAACTATTTCAGATTTTATGAATAAGATATACGTTTTTGAGGTGTAATAAAAATTACTTTCTGCATATTTACAGAAACACAGAGATTTCGACTACTATACTGTATCCGAAGTACGCTCTACTATATCAGCAAGATCTGAATATTTTTAAAACTTCGTTATCTTACGAACGCACCTCATTTGCTACGTTCACGTGCAATTTCCAACTTGTTTAATTATGTATAGAGTCAGTTCTTTGATATTCGCCCACAGTAAGATACAATGATACAAGATAATATTTAGTCTGTTTTTGGTTTTAATTGAAATATTAGAATTTTCTTAACTACGGTTATATTTCATAAGTTACCATCACAGAATTGTGCATATTTATTTTTCGGGTCATCTATTGATGTTTTTTTTATGTAATTATCTTTCGCTAATCAAACTGTCATTGTTGACAGCTTTATAAAATGACTAAAGATATATTGGACCATCCTCGATATAACAATTGAAAATTCTATACTATATATAAAAAAAAAATTGTTTATTTTCATGGTACTAATAAATTATTTGCACAAAACATTATTTTTTTTCTTTTGTTTAAGTTTTTGTCTTTGATACGGTCAATTTACAGTATGTGAGTTTTCTTATATATGAATCGGTAAGGAACAATAGCTCATTTTCAAAGCACTATTTTCTGATAAAGACTGAAACATGTATGTTTAAATTGAATATGTTGTTCTTATATAAATTTATGCATTTTTATTTGTATCTATTATTTACTTGTTTAATATTCTATGTGTTGAAATAAATATTTAAACTACTGATAAGATTTGAAAACAGATTACGAATAACGAAAGAAAAGATAAATTTATAGAAATTACTATGGTCATAAATGAGTGATACTAATTCACTATATAACACGCAGGCTACTTATGCAGTTCACAAATTCATTAAAGAGCTACTATATGATGCTCACAATATTAAAATAAGGTTCTTTTGTACCTGGCAATTGCGGCCCTGTTACGAGTTTTTGTATGAATACCTCCCACTGTCGCGACTTTGGCGGTTTCAGCTTTGGCTAAATTCGGTATTTTTTTAAGATCTTAATAAAGGTGACCGGCAGGGACACTACACTCTACAGACCTGGTTTCCTTGTCTGAGCTGTCCCTCTTAAGCAAACAAAAACAAAAAAATATATCTAGAGCGATATGACAGTATACTTAAATTGAGTAAATTTTCAGCAAATGCAGGAATGATGTAGATTATGGAATTTTTTTATACTGGTCAAAGAACATATAGAGATAATATTTTCTTAAAAGCCGATGACGAATCGACAATTATGAAAAATTTTAACAGTCAACTAAAAAAAAAAAAAAAAAAAAAAGATTCAGTGTTTAATAAAACAGCAATATTTAAGTTATCTTCGTAGCAGCTTGGCCTGAACAATATATGATAGGTTTATGATCCAATAGAATTCTCCCATGAGTCGATAGTAAAGTCAAACACACTTATTAAAGTAATTATAGTTTACAGTTATTTAACACCTTGGGGACGAGTGACTGGTATACGTGGCCTGAACCCCTTGGGGACGAGCGACACGTATACGTGCCGCAAAAAGGCTTAAGACTCCCTGTGTGTCCCCACGAGTAAAATTTTACTGCAAAATTTGCCTTATTTAGTCGGAGTATTTTCTCGATTTAATAAAACACAAATTTCTGTTTTTAAAAACCGGTGGTAAAACATTAAAATATTCGCAAGAGGAACTCGTCGCGTTCAAAATTCTTGATCATTCTTACCAGTAAAATTTTATTGTAAATTTTGCGTTACTTAATCCGAGCATTTTTGCGATTCAATTAGGCAAAAATTTCTGCTTTAAAAAACCGGGGATAAAGGATTAATAATTCTGTAAAAGATAGTCGTCCGAAAGGGGTTTGGGGCACATGGAACACCTCGACAAGCAAAATGAAGCAGTTTTTTGCGAAATATTTAACATAGTGTATTTTAAAAATAGAAATAGTTTTAAAAATATTGATACCTTAAAAATAGAGGTAGAAATGAATTTTTTTTACAGTAAATCTACATGCTTTATTAGCCTATATATAAATCATAAGGAATTATTTTTGTGCATAAATCAGTCTTCAAGAACTAATAAACTTTTTATCTAACTTCTTGAACAATATGTCTATTCGGTGCACTTTTCTAGAAAAAACTGCTGAATATATGAATTTAAAATTTGCTATATCGTCAATAATAATAATAACAATAATAATAATAATAATAATAATAATAATAATAACAAATAAAAATAATAATAAGAGATTTTCATTTTGGATTTAAAGAGATAAAATTATAACTTTGAAAATTCTAAAAGTTTTAAGAACATATTTTTAATTTTTTGAACTTTTTTTTTCACTTACAGCTATAATGTTAGAAATTTTTTAAGTTAATTACTCAAGTTAAATTACACACAAGTTAATTACGCAAGAAACAAGTTAATTACACAAATATGGTAAGTTTAAACTGTTTAGGAGCCGTCCATAAATGATATCACGCTTGAAAAGGGGAGGAGGGGAGTTCATGAAATATTGTGACAGTTTGTGCCAAGGGGGTGGGAGGGAGTAAGAAGACATGTGACATCACACTTTTTGGTTAATATGAAAAAATTAAAATTCAGCGGATTAAATTATGAAGTAAGAAGTTATTTTAAAATTAAAATATTTTGTGTTCATAAAGATAAAATTTAAAGCCAAATATGTTAAATTCTATTTCAAATTCCAAAATACCATTGTTTTCAACTGCTCTTTCACATTAATAATTTATTACTATTCTATATTATTATTTATTTATTTATTTATTTTGTAAACCTTTTTTTATACAAAATACGAATCACTTTTATTGTTCAATTCACAAATGTTCAGCTCACGCGATTAAAGTTTAAATTTAAAATTTGAAATGTGATCTAAGACGTAGAGCTTTGTTTCTGAACTGCAAGTATATGTTTACGTAATATAGCATGACATTTAACAAGAGGGGGGGGGGGAGAGGGGCAAAATGATGTTTGACCCTTTGTGACAAAGGAAGGGGGAGAGGGGAGTCAAAAATATGTAGTAAAAAATATATGACATCATTTATGGATAGCCCTTTACCTACAATAGAGTTTAAAAAAAAAAACACTCTGTTTACAAAAAAAAAAAAAAAATGACAATTTTAATTTTGACTTGTTTTACACTTTATATGAGGCACAGAACTTAATTTTTAGCCTTATCTGCCTAAATCTATTGTTATTTTGAGCATTTATTTTGAGCAGAATTTACAAACGTAACTTTAAGAATTTTTTGCTAATCCGAGCTATATTTATTGCACAAAACATTCAAAATAACCGAGAACATTCAAAAACATGCATTTCACAAAACTTTAACACATTTGTTAGCCGGGGAATTTGTATAATTCGCTCTTTAAGTGAAGTAAACTTTTTACTGTTTCGAAATATATTCGAGTAAATAGTGTATTTTCTTTAAAACAAATGGTAAAGATTTATTTGCAAAAGTATATCATTCTAAAACGGATTTTTAAGCACTATACTGCAATTTCCTATCAGTTCATTAATATTTTGATATTTTGTACCGGAAAAAAAGGAAAACATTTCTTTTTTTAACTCTTTTATTCAAATCAATAAGATTTCTGTACAGTAATCGTTTCGCCATCATAATCGTTGACGTATCAATTGTAGACAAATCGTTCGAACCCTTTCGGGCCTGATGCACTATTTATAATAGAATGCATTTTAATGAAGTATTATTTTGTTTTAAGAAATACTTTTGCTATTATTTACTTGTAGTAATTTTAGTATATGTACTGTAGGACTTCATTTATGCTTAGGCATTCAATAATAATAATAATTATTATTATTCATTTCTTAATTCTCTTTGCGTCATTTGGGATTATTTTACTTTAAACATATATTTTACTTTTTAAATTTAAAATAAAAATTATTTTTCTGACAGAAACATTCATAAAAAAGCGCAAAAAGTATTAGAAAGTTGAATTAGCAGTTAAATCTTATTATAATACAATATTTTCTAAACATCTTCAAAAATTCTTCCTTAGCCTATAGTCATGTGACTATGGATTGAAAAACACTCAAAACAAAAACATTCGTCATCTTTCTGACAATTAGATATTCTTTAAATATTAATTAATCTATTTGGATAGATAGTGTTAATGTTATTATCGTAAAAGTAATTTAAAAAAGAAAAACGGAAAAAAATTGGACCCGAAAAGGTTAATATGCTTACTTATGTGCTATAGTTACGACTTATTATTATTATTATTATTATTATTATTATATTTATTATTATTATTATTATTATTATAACTATACAAAGGTGAGATTTCGATGATAATAAAATATTTTAATATTTTTAAAATTTAAGTATTAAGTAATAACTTAATTTTAAGTCACACTGTTAAAAATTTGTCGAAACCTCTGTCCTCTGTCTGTCTATCCGTCGCAGAGTCCGTACACAAAAACTGTATAAGTCAGATACTTCAAATTTTGTGTACTTACAACTGAATAACTCATGTCACACGACAAATCATGAAATTTTGAAAAAAGTCTATTATTGTAATTAAGTTATTTTTCCAAAGTCATTCATTCATTTTTCATTTCATTATCCATTTCATTAAGATTTAAATTTTAACTTAACTTTAACTTACTATTTACCACTAAAAAAACCGAAAGCATACTATTTTTTTTTCAAAAGATTTAATTTTTCAATTCAAAGCATAAATAATGCACTCTTTCAGTGAAATAAAACATATAGTTCTTTTGAATTTTGAGAGTGCAAAGTTGTGAGATTTCATTTAAACAACAAAAATATTTAGGGGGAACTGGGGGACATTGATACAGCTTTTTTTCAAAAAAAAAAATAAATAAATAAAAAATAAAAATAAATTTTGGTGTTTGGAAAGCAGAAATTTCAAGTTATTTTTCTATGTGATGTCAGCAAAACCTGTGTAGTGTGTTATAAAAATGTACAATCGTTGTTTTATATATTATTTTTGCATGTAATTTAAAAAAAAAAAATAAAAAAAAGTAATTTGTATCAATGTGCCCCATCACCGGGGCAGATTGATACACTTTGACACGTCTGGGAAAAATGGAGACAAAATAACACCAATGCATATTTTTCATAGAAAAATAGTTAGCAAACCATTTTATATATATTTACAGACATTAAAATCGCACACAATTTATTTGTAAGCGATATTAAAGCAATCAATATGAAATGTATAATGACCTGATGTTCTGGCTGTTCCTTGTCTGTTTGTTGGCTGTGGTAACTTTGTCATATCTGGCACTTTAACCCCAGAATTATCTTCTTTCTTAGGAAAGGTGATAGAGTTACCAGGTTTTATGTATATAAATCGGTTTACAAACAGAAAATAAAGGATAATTATATTAAAAATTATGTTTATAATATAATTATCCTGTACTGTTCTGCAGCTTGTTTCTCTTACTTAACATTTCTCATGTAGATAATACTTTTTTCTCTGGAGAATCGATATGAATTTGAGATTTGCAGGGCTGACGTTCATTTCTTTTGTTAATTCTACTAGCACTAGATATTGTGTAAGTTTGTACGTCTTCTGTTTGCAAAAATACTATAAAATGTTCTAATAAGGTACCCTGGGGTAATAACGCCAGGCGGGGTAATAACGCCAAGTCCTTATATTTTGCATAATTATGAAATAATCAGGTAAATGACACCCATGTGATCTGTGCAAAAGGGTTTTGAGTCATATAAATCGCAAAAAACAGCTTCAAGTTAATTTGTTTCATTTTTAGGTCTTATTGTTTTTACAAACAACTAAAATTAACGCTTGATCTAAAATTTGCGACATATGTTTTGTGATGTGAAGACTATCTTTCTATCCGGGAATGCTTTGTTAATTACATAAATTTGTAGTGCATTTCATGTACTTTTAAAATGTTGTTGAAGATTTTGGATATCTTCTCGAGATAATTTGTAATTTAAAATGTACTGCGCAATAACTATATCGGGGTAATAACGCCAATCCTTGACATTAATACCCCGGTTGATTCCCTACAGTGGCCGAGCTACATCCTAAATACTGATTCAAATAAACACAGTTAAAACTGTGCAATGTTTCTCATATTTCTATTTAAGCGGTCCTTTTTAAGCAAAAAGAAGCTCACGGTCTGATATTGTTTTGCCTCACCCCCCCCCCTCCCACACCACACCTTTATTTTTCTTACACTTTCACAAAAAATTGAACATTTTCAATAGGTAAGAATGCAATTTGTCAATTTCTAAGTCTGTAGAGTTTGTATTTTTAGAATTGGGCTATCTACATGCAATTATTTCATCTTATTTCATAGTTTTGTTTGCATGGCGTTATTACCCATATAGGTGGGTAATAACGCCAAATAGCATTGGTCAAGAAAAAACGCCATTACATTTTATGAATACATATCTGTTAAATTATTTTATTTTATATAGATAGTCAATGAGTTGCTGTATCAGATCCTATATTTGTTTGAAAAATACAATCTGAAACTAAGCCTTTCACGGCTTAGTTTCAGTACTTGGTAGAACCTTAACGTGGCGTTATTACCCCAGGGTACCTTATAAAGAAATTAGAGCTATTTCACTTCAATAAAAACTAATAGTAGAAATTTTTAACAAAAAATGGTTGAATTAAAGAGTGTATGGTAAAAAAAAAAAAAAGGTAATGAAAAAATTAACTAGAAAAGGATTTAGGTTGTATCAATGTGCCCCATACAGCCATTTTGAATAAAATGAGTCGCAAATCCAACACTTCATAATTTATCTAACAATAAAGAAAGAGGAACTGATAAAGAATAGCTTTACTTGAAAGGGAGGGTATTCTTTTCGGTTGAAAATACTGGAACAGTTGTATAATACCATTTCAATTGCACAACTCAAATTTACTTTTGACCTACAAAAACAATGAATCACCTATCCCATTTCATCAAACTATTGAATCATTCCAAAACTTTCTGTATGTAGTTAATTTCACTAGTATCACCTTTTGGTGTTGTTGTGAAACTTCCTGTAATGACCCTGTGTGCTGTACAGGGGGTGTATCAAAGTGCCCCAAGTATCAATGTGCCCTAGTTCCCCCTACGTGAAAAAAAAACTAGTATTTCTGAAAGAAATATTTAGTACTGTGTAGTATTATCTAAACAGCTTATTAATCACTGACGTTCTGAAAAAGAAAAACTTAAATTAAGATAGGTAAAATTGTTAAAAATATTTTTGTTAAAATATTTGTTAAAAAGGTTTGATTAATTTATTAACTAAAAGCAGAAATAATGCACTTTTTCAGTGAAATAAAACACTTAGTTTTTTTTAATATTTGTGAAAGTAAAATTGTGTAATTTCAATGAAACAACAAAAATATTTATGCCACAAAAATTATTACTTTTGTAAGAAATATTTAGCACTATAAGAAACCGAAAGCATACTAAATTTTTAATTAAAAAAATTTTGATTAATTTATTAATTAAAAGTATAAATAATCATTCTTTCAGTGAAATAAAACATGTAGTTCGTTTGAAATTTGTGAGATTTCATCTAAACAACAAAAATAATTATGTGAAAAAAAAATTAGTATTTCTGAAAGAAATATCTAGCACTGTGCAGTAATATCTAAACAGCTTATTAATCACTGATGTTATGAAAAAGAACAAGTTGGAATTTGCACGTGAACGTAGCAAATGAGGTGCGTTCGTACGATAACGAAGTTTTAAAAATATTCAGATCTTGCTGATATAATAGAGCGTACTCCGGATAAAGTATAGTAGTCGAAATCTTTACGTTTCTGTAAATATGCAGGAAGTAATTTTTATTACACCTCAGCAACGTATATCTTATTCATAAAATGTGAAATAGTTGAATATAATTAAAACACGTACCAAACCATGTTTCCCCGTATAGCATTATATAGTGGAATACTTTTGTGTGGCCTTGTAATTTAATAATAAAAATTCTTTGCATCACAGATTGTACAGAATGCATATTTTAGTATATATTTCATAGATTCATGCCAATTTTATTATGTTCGAATGAGTGTAACATCATTAAAATGCATTTGAAATTTTTTCCCCATTGACCGTAATGTAACGGAGTCATTTTGATTGTCCCTGTAATTGATCTATGCATCCGATTTTCATAACATTTGAAATGACTCGACAAAATTAATTACGCAATAATTATATGTTTTAAATTTCAAACGATTAAAATGCATTTAAAACTTTTTCCCTATTGCCCGTAAGGTAACGGAATCCTTTTGAATGTCCCTGTAATTGATCTATCCATTCGATTTTCATAAAATTTGAAATAACTCGACAAAATTATGTTATAATTATGTGTTTTAAATTTCAAACGATTCGGTTGGGTAGTTTTTGCGTTGTTATATGCGGACAGACGGACGGACAGACAGACGGACTGAGCCACAACAATAGGTGCTACGTATTTACATAATTACGAACGCACCTAAAAACTGAAATTAAGATAGGGAAAAGTGTTAAAAATATTTATGCACAAAAAAAATATTATTTTTAAAATAATTATTTAGCACTGTATAATAACGGCGAAATAACTAATTAATCACTTATGTCCTGAAAAAGAAAAACTAAAATTACGATAAGGAAAATTGTTTTATTTATTTTTATATAAATAAATCTTGCAAGATTGTAATTCAAGCCTGCGTTTTAATGTTACAGATAAAATTTAATAGTTGAATAACTTCCAAGCAATTTAGATTTATATCAGCGTGTAATATGATATACAATCTAGATATGTCGCATACTTTCTTGAAGTAAAACAAAAATGTTAAAAAACATATTTAGGTTTCGAAATTGTTAAAGAATATAGACATAACAAAAAGATATAACAAAAATATTATTAGTTACATGAAGCCAACTGCACTAAATTAAATTCTGCCAATCTCCAATTTTAAAAAAAAAAAATGTTTTAAATGTAATTTTAAAAATTTTAGCCAATTTATTACATTTGCTACCTGAAAAAATAAAACCAATCAAAAGCGTATTAAATATCTAACTTCAAAAATCTTTCAATAATTTATTGACTGAAAGTACAAATAATTCATTCCTTGAATGAAGTAACTTCTAGTTCTTTTGATAATTGTGAGAGTAAAATTGTGCAATGTCATTAAAACAACAGCATTTATGCCTCAAAAATTAGTATCTTGGGAGGAATATTTAGCACTAAAAATAACCGAAAGCATACAAAATGTTATACTTCATAAAGATTTGATTAATTTGTTAAATAAAAGCAGAAATAATTCACCCTTTCAATGAAATAAAACACATAGTTCTTTTGAAGTTTGTAAGTGTAAAATTGTGCAACTTCCTTTAAATAAGAAAAATATTTATGCGCAAAAAATAGTATTTCTGAAAGAAATATTTAGCACTGGTTAGTAACAGCTAAACAGCTAATTAGTCACTGATGCTCTGAAAAAGAAAAACCGAACTTAAGAGAAGGGAAATTGTTTTATTTATTTTCATGTAAAAGGATCTTGCAAGATTGTGATCCAAGCCTGCGTTTTAATATTACAGATAAAATTTAATGGTTGAGTAACCTCCAAGCAATTTAGATTTATATCTGCGTGTAATATGATATAGATCTAGATAGATCTCACACTTTTTGGAAGAAAAAAAGGCTGAAAAGCTTTTTTGGGTTTCGAAATGTTAAATGATATAGACATAGGAAAAAATTAAGAAAAAAAAATATTATTAGTTACATGAAACCAACTATACTAAGACTTTACATGCATTCTAGTGCTTAAAGTATGTATATAACCATTAGTTGCAGAGAACATTAAAAAAATAGCCTGCGGAAATTGTTCTAGAGAAACTTAGACTCGTTTCCTATATCGAGTTAATTTTTTGAAAATAAAATTGCTATAAAGCCATTTCTTGCATTTTATAACAATTACTTCCAAACTGCTCACAATAATTAGAATCAGGGTTCTTGCTGCCGCTCGCCATTGCGCCAAATTGCGACAAAATGTTTCATTTGGCGAGCAAACGAACAGTCGTGCTGGCCAAACTGCGACTGTTTAAGTTCCGTTTTTTTTTTTTTTTTTTTTTTTTTTTTTTTTTTTTTTTTTTTTTTGTGTGTGTGTGTGTGTGTGTGTATGATTGTTAATAGACTCAAGATTCTTGTCTGCGTCGGTGTACGATCTGCGTCGTGAACGATTGATATCACTTTAAATATTAAATCGTACGATGCCATTTACAGTGATCTATTCATATAGAGATAGTAATTCAATATTAATTCAACTTAGCAACAGACAAAGATAAAGAAAAGATTATGCGATAGATATTTCTCTGTTGTCAATTAATTACTATCGATAACCCGGCGTCGAGTAACGCTCTTTGAAACACAAACAAAATTACTCGCACCAAGCCCTAAACAGAGATTTTTTTTAATGCGATGTTGAAATTAACCATTAACGGTACTACTATTTATTAGTTGTATGCAAAGAGTCATTGCCCAGTCAGTTTTATCTATTGGTTAGAGTAGAAACATCATAGCAATTTTTAGTGTATATTTTCATTATGGTAAACCAAAGGTAGCTACTTTGAATTTTTATTTAGATTGCTAAAAGAATACTTGAAACATTTATACATTTAGAAAACATTTTGAATGCACTTATTTTTTATCTGATTTGTAGCGAATTATCGAGTTTCTATTTATATATTGAAAGGTACATTTTCAGAAATAAAACAAATGTCAAAAAAAGAAAATCTGGAAATATAATTCTTTGATATTTTTTACTTGTCCTATATAAGAAAATATGATTTGAAAATATTCTTAAATAACTATAGAATTAATTAAAAATAATTTACCATTACACTTTACAAGCAATAATGTTACCATTTTACAGTAGCCCCGAATTTCTATCAGTGGCTTACCGCTCATATCTATTTTCGAGCAACAGAAAATTTATCGGTGTATCATCGCTTCTTTCCTCCAAATATTTTAGGGTCATGGACAGTGAACTAAAAATTGCGGTTTTTTTAAAAAGTCATTCACAAAAAAAAAAAAAAAAAAAAAAAAGATAAAGAAAGAAAAAAAGAGTCAGACTTTATCAGCTCGGTTAACAGAAACCTCACTTAATCAAAGTTCTATTGAGTTATAATCAAAGTTCTATCTATTCGAGGTTCTACTGTAATTGTAATAATTTTATTATACAGATAAAATGCACTTCTGTATTATAAACACCTTCTTACATTAATTTATAGAACATACTATAATTTTATCCGTAAATTAATAGCATCAGATTTTTATATTTCTTTTCGAAGTAATTGCTTTTTTTCGCATGTGCTTTTTTATCGGATAAAATGCGTACTAACATTTACCATTTTAATGGAGGTAAAAGTATAAATAATTGCTATCAGTAATAAACGTTGTCATATCTTTATATGTTTTGCGTTTTGGCATTCTTACACTTCAAACATAAAATAGTAATTAGAGAGAACCTAAATTGTCAACATTTTGCTAATTGAAACAATTACCCTTTTCTTTATTAAATTCAAACGAATGTTTATTTGTAATGTGAACTTTTAATAAATATCTGATTTTGCTTATTTGCTGTATTATTTGTTATTTAACGTTGGGAACTAAGATTACCTAACCTACATCCTCTGTATGTATATTTATGCTTCACGAAAAAAACTGCTTTGTTGGAACTAGTAAATTTTGGGTGATATATACCCAACCAAAAATTTTGGTTGGAATGACCAAATTTTAACCAAAATTTTGTCAAATTAACAAAAGTATTTGGTTTGTCTAACCACAATTTGGTCATTTTAAATATTTTGTTGAGGCTATATCAACCAAAATTTAGTAGTTACAACAAAACAGTTTTTTCCGTGTATAATCGAATAAAATGTACATCATAATTCAAAATTAGGGAATAAAGTTTTCATAGTACTAATCATGTTATTTTTTTCTACAAATCAAAATTTATTAAGTATATATGGGAAAAATGAAGTCGTTTCTAATACATTGAATCACAAATTTTAAAAGTAATAGTTATTATTCATTATACAATTTGACTTTGGAACTATAATTTATTTCATCAGAGATACTGAATATTCCGAAATTAGTAATTATTTTTACAAACTGTGAATTTTAAAAATTTAATTAATATAGACAATATTTATTGAAAGCATAAAATTCCAGTTGTGTCTGAAATAATAGTTTCAGGATTAAATCTAAAATTAACATCAAGAGACTTTTAAAATGTCAAACAATGTACTTGTATGTTTTCAACTTCGTATGCGCTTCTATGTGGGGTTGAATATGTAATTTTCATAGTAATTTAAATTATTAAAAAACATAATTATTTGATTATTTCGGTTCTTTTCGCTTTGCATATATGTATGTTTTATGCTTACACAAGTACAAATATACACATATATGTACTGATATATACATATGTAAACATATATGTATAAGTGTAGTTATGTATATATAACACTGGCACCCATCTAACCGAATAGTACCATTGTTTCTAAGAATTAATGATATTCCAATATAGATCTATGATAAATAAAATAAAATAAAATAAAGACAGGAAAATACATGAAATGATTGGAATTGAAATTTAAAAATGTTGTTTATGCTTTTGCTCATGCAATTGGACAATTAGCTCCTAATATAAAATTACCGAAATAGTTGCTATTATTTTATTAAACTTATAATTACTGAATACTTTTGAAGAAATAATTCTAATTTAACATCATTAACTCCTCTAAATACAGTTTAATAAATAGCTATTTTGAAAAAGCAATCTTGAATATTCCAATGCTTTCTCAAAAGCTTTGCACTAATTTGAACATCAATTTATCATTAAAAATGTTTTATAAATAGCATAACATTAGAAAAAGAAAACTTAGCGGATGAAAATTGGTATCTGTTTTTTGATCTTGTTAATTACTTGGTTTTCCAGAAAGGAAAAAAAAACCTTTTCACAAATGAAAATAACTGGTTATTGCGAAAAAAGAATGCCCTTATTACATCTTTTTTTTTTTTTTTTTTTTTTTTTTTTTTACATAAAAGTTATTTTTGTCGCAAAAGAAAAAAAAGTTAAAGTGTTTTAATCTTTAAAGCCAGTCTCTAAAGTAAAATAACTAACAATGATAACTGTTGTTAAGTGAGGTGAATATTTATTCAACAGTTTATAAAAATAAAATAAGTCTAAACCTAATTAAAACAATTTTAAGGTTGAATATGAAAAGAAGAAAGTAAAATGTTTCATATAAAAAGTTTTTAAGGCTGTGTCGTGCATTAAAAAAAAATAATAATAATAATGCGAATGATTTCTATGTTTCTCATTTTTCTTTCCAAAAAGTTTAGATTAATTTTAATGAATTCTACAGAAAAAAATATACTGAAATGCCTTTTATGCTTACCCTATTGAAGATAATTTTGAAAAATTCAGTTGAAAAAACACCCATTTTATCTTTGAAATCAACAACTATGGAATGCAGTTTTTCATCTAAAGAGTTTTGTAAATTATTAATTTTTAAATAGATAGATCTTTTTTAGTGAAATTTTATCTTTTTGTATTTTGCATTTTGAAGTTCTTTGTTTAAGTCTAATGAATTTTATAATAAACTAGCAGGCGTCGCCCGCTACCTGGTCTGCCTATCCAGATGAATCTTTGATTTTTTATAGTAGGTTTTGTTATAGAACGACATAGCCCTATGCAATTTACAAAAACTGTCGTTCAAAATTTGTCTAACTAACAATGTAAGTCTCATCAAAATCCGTTTATTAATAGTTTTTATAAAGACGAGACTTTCATAATCGGGTTTACATGATTATAGAAATTTATTTAAAAATAACTGACTAACTCTTTAATTCAGCATTGTAGAGCAATATTCAATATACTAAAACCACCCCTGAAAAATCATCAACTTATAATGCAAGTTCCTTCAAATACGTGTAGTAGATTTTTTAAAAATGACTTTTAAATATTGCACAAATGTGTTTAACTGATTATTGAACTTTCTCCCATAATTCGATAAATAACTAACATATAACAATATGAAGCATGCTAGATGTTGCCAAAAAATTATTCCATGAAAGTACTTTGAGCAGAACTCAGGTTATCAACAATCAGAACAATATACCAATTTGCATTTTATGTTTAAAGTAAAAGTAGACAGATGTAACGTCATAATAATATTGACCATTAAAAATTTATGAAACAGAATGTTACTTTTAAATATCTCTGCTCAATAAATGCCGTAATCGAGTCAGAATGACGTAAATTTAAGAGTTTCAGCTCACGAATGTTGTGATTTACGATTATAGTTACAACAACTGTAGTTAATTTTGTATCAAAGCAATCTCGCATAACTGAATTAGTTAGACTTGTATTCCGATTATAGAATTTTCTTCATCTTAATTTTTAAATTATTTTAATAAAAGTGCTATGTTGAAGGGCACAGATGTCATACACGCACAACATTGGCACAATCTTTTTGGATGCCAGTTTGGCAAAAAACTTTCTAATATTAGTTACATACATATTTTTAAAAATGGAATAATTACAATAAAAAAAGGTGAATTAAAAACAGTAGAACAAAACAATTTACATAATTTTAAAAAAGAAAAAAAGTAAATAAATAATTTATTAATAATTAAACCACAACATCCGGGTTACCATGCCAAGCAAAATAATGACACTTTGTCGCCAATTAAGTACCCTTATGCGTATATGACACTGGCATCAGAAGAAATTTCGCGCCAATGCAGTGCATATATGACATCACTGCCGCTTCAAACTGTATACCAGTAGCTTACAAGTAATTTTATTGTGTATTTTCCTCACCTCTGCTATAAATGACATCATAAACACTGAAATTTGAAAGTTCGATACGTTTACGTTATATCACTCCATCGGCCGCCAAGCATAAAAAATGGCGCCAAATGAAATATTCAAACTATTTATCATCGTTAGTGCGAAAGTAAACATTTTTAAAATATAGCATCTGAAAATTACATAGTTTCGAGTACAATTTTATTAAACAAAGAATATATAGAAAGTAAAAGAACAAACAAATATTTACAGTAAAGTATTTTTTCAATATCTCCGTCTAAACTGCAGGCATAAAATTGTAACTGTCTCTTAGCACTGCAGAAACATCGTAATTTTTGTATCAGGGGAAAATGTAAGTTATAACTCATTAAAAAGTATTTGCGATTCCAGAAATGGTAAATTTAACAGTTTTGCATGTTTACGATTAAATAATAATTAAATAGAAAAAGCGTTTTCAATTATAGCAGGCTACAATGTCTGAAATAAAAATTATTTGCATATTTGAGTTGAAATAAATAGCGATTAAAAGTGTATTTCAATCCAAACTGATTAATTTCTAATTTATTTATAAATTCTTTTTTTGCTTTCAAACCCGTCAAATTGCCGAATTCTCTTACTTACAAACTGCATAATGTGCCGAGTTTGTCAACTTTATTTAGAAATATAGAAAATATTGAAAAAAAGGCTGTCACAGTTGGGGTTTTGGACCGAATTTCCCAAAGCGAAATATCTGGGAACGAAAAAATAAGGGTCATACTGAGAAAATTATCGCTTATAATCAAAATTCTAATTAATTGAGCGAAAAAATAAATCACACGGCCTCTTATACATCTCTTCAAAAATCACCTCAAAAAGTTTCATGTTTTTTATTTTAGAAATGAGTCTGAAAATGCCTGAGCTCTGTTTTGAGCTCTTCAGGATTGAAAATACTTTTTCGAACACACCCTTAATATACTTTTTGGCACGATGCTAGTATAGCAAAAAAGTATGAAAATGTATCCAAAAAATTATGTTCCAAATTACGCCAATTTTCTGTAAACTGGATTGTGGAGGACGTCGCGTTGGAACAATTTAACCCCCCTCTATTAAAGTTCATTATACTCCAAACAATAAGGTACCTGTGCCTTATATGGACACCCTAAGGAAAATTAATTTTTTTCACTCCCATGTACACGTGATAAGTCTCCAAAAATGTGTGTCCATGATCCCTGGGCTGTTGACTATCATTATTAAAATTAGCGACCTTGTAACTATTCCCGTTTAATTTAAATGATAGAAACAAAAAATGTTTACAAATGTCCATATAAGGAACAACTTGTCCCTATTATGGACATTCGGCTCCTTAGTGACCTACTACACTGGGTATATGGAAGAGCCACTCTTCTATGGAATTTTAGAAAAGAGAGGATAAAAAAATATATCTTACAGTATTACGGGGTGTTTAGGGCACAGTAAATATCTTCAGAACATACTTCCAATGAGGACATAAGGTGTCCATATTGGAAATCGGGAGTAGTTTTATTAAATTTTCTAGTAAATAAAGAAAGAAAACTTTTTTGAGCAATATAAACAATAGCAATCGAAAACATGTTTTAAAAGCTTTCTAAAACACTCCACTTTTCAATATTTAAATACATTTTGCAACATCTAATAAGAATTTAAACTTACCTGTAATTAAGATCAGCACACCACGAAACAACAAGTTTCCTTCTAAATGGCGAACAGCGCGCTTTTTTGTAATTTTCTGGCTTAATTATCTTTTCAATTGATTTTCTTCACGGGCATGTAGTGCGATCTCTCTATAAAAATTGTTACCTTTAAAAATATTAGGGGTGTCCATATTGAGAGCACTGTCCATAATGGGTACAAATACCTTACCAATCGTCGGTAGAATCGATTATTTAATTTTATCACCTTAATAATACATATATTGTAAGCTAAAACTATGCTTTCAAATTTTGTTGGTTTTATATTCAGTTGTTACAGCTAGACGCAATGCCGTACAGCTAGACATTTCCCGATGTAAATATATGCGTCATTGTGATGGTATTTTTGTCTGATTGCGGAATAGTAGTATCATAATATATTTAACACTTAAATGCGTATTGTATCATTTTCGATACCATAAGTGTTCCCGATTTATTGGGGGGGGGGGGGGTATTCACATATTCCGTATTCTCATCAGAAATTTAAAAGAGCAATTTTCACTTTACTTAATGACAGACCATTCGTAATTAAATAAAGAAAAAATTACTATTTAGATTTTTCAGGTATAAATTCTGATTCTTTCAATTGCGCATTTTTTGGAACGCGTTCTATCCTATGCATTTAAGGGTTAATATTAGCAAAATTTCTGACATAATAAACAGTCCACGCAGCTGTCATTTTTCGTAACCAGCATTTTTTTTTCATTATTCTTCGTATAAGTTGTTACAATAAACGTAACGAAAAGTAATATTTTTTTTTGTTAGGCGTATGCAATAAATTAACAAATGTTGTTTACAAATTTGTCATTCCTATTGTATTCAGTTCATTTGAAATATAAATCTTTCTCTCATTTCATTTAGAAAACATATACATGTAAAATAGTTGTATTACATACATTTAAAATACACGCCTTTCGCACATTTCATTAAAAATACAAAATAATAAGGAAGAGTTAGTTCCATGTCCTCTTCTGATTGGCGCGATTCGCGAAGAAATCCAAAAATGGACATTTTAGTATCCTCAAAATTTTCAAAGTATCGGAAAAACTTTATTTTTAAATTTTTAAAAATCTATATTTTTATATTATAAAAGTTTCATTTGTTTTCTGTCAATAAATAAATAAATAAAAGTAGATAAAAAATTTATAATAAATTAACAACAATATCCAGGTTACGTCGTCAGATAAAATAACACCTTTTTGGCGATAATTAAGTATCCCGTTGAGTATATCCCATAAATATCCATATGAATAATGGTTAGTTTTCTTATTTTTTTTTTTAATTGTATGTTTTTTAAATGAAATTACAAACAGTTTTTTCTTTTTGTTCATATTTTTCCCAAATAATATAGCAGTTATAATTATTTAATCAACAACAGCATAATATATCGTTTGCGCAGCTGAAAAACGTCAAGAAATAACAATTTTGAGGGAAAAAAAATCTCAATTTGTTAAAAAGAAAAAATAGATGTATCGTTATATTATGAATACGTCGCCAACCTATTCAATGATGTAAGTATTTTTTTAAACTGCATACAGCAGTTCTTGAAATGAACACTGGCATACTTAAAAAATTGTTTAACAAAATAGCGTCATTTATATTTTATTTATTTATAATTTTAGATAATTTTTTTGTTATTCCGTAGCCAAATATGAAGGCAAAAAAGTGATAAATTGCCAGATATTGATTCAATCAATCGACTTTGACAATGCATATTTCATTTAAGCCGTATAAAAATTGCCTCCATATTTGAATAAAATAGTGTTATTTTATATTATTTCTAATCGATTTTTTTTCTTATTTATGTATTAAATAAAATCAGTAATATTTTTTTTTCCTTCTATTTTTAGAAATGTTCGTATTTTCTTTCTTCATTTATAATTAATATAAACATTTCAACTCTTTAACAAAGATAACTTAATATGCCGCGCCAAATGAGAAAAAAAAAATGCCAAATGGTAACCATTTGTCCAAAATAAAATACTTTCCTTTATAACTTTATAATTAATATGCACAGAATAATGTACTATATACGAAAATCTTTCTTGAAATAATATCTATCTAGCGATATAAATTACTTCAAAATCCTTTCAGTAGAATTGGAGGAGTAGGCGGAAAACAAGAAAATTCCGTTTGTATTATATATTTATAAGTAGACTAGTCATTGGGAGCTATCGTAATACTTACAATCCATGGTTTTGTACAATATAAAATATGAAAATAAAACATGCGTAAACTATTTATAAAATTCATTGCAATTACAAAATAAAATTTATACGTATATTTAAATATTTTTAAAACACGGGATCCTAATGGATTACAATGTGAGTCAGTGGCAATTTAGTGAAATACCGGAAATAGCAGCAAGTTGGTGTTTTTTAGGGAGTAATTTTTGTCACAAGATTTGGTGATATATCGCCAATGACAGCGGTGAACTTGGCGATATTTGACAGCAGAACAACTCTTTCACTCTTTATGTACAAAAAACAAATTATGTTGAAAAGCCAGAGTAAAAATATCAAAGATGACCGTGTTTATACTGAGAAATCGGTTACGAAAAACCATCTTTACAGATAAAAGACAAATTCTTTAAAGTAAAAGAGTGTAAAATATCAAAGATGGCACTTTTCACTCAAAAATCGATTAGAAAATTCAATCTTTACATACAAAAGACAAATAACGTCAAAGAAAATATTGTAAAAATATCATATATGTCCCTATTTACTTCGATTAAAAAATGCTATCTTTACAAGCGCAAAAAAGAGAAAATTTTGAATAAAAGAGGTTAAAAATATCAAAGATGACCATGTTTACCGAGAAATCCATTACAAAATTCAATATTTACATACATGAAATAACTTATACTAAATAAAAGAGTTTAAAACTATCAAATATTACCACATTTACTAAAAACTCGATTACAAAATTCGAAATTTACATACAAAAAAGCAAATTATATTAAATAGAAGAGGATGAAAATATCAGATTTACAGACAAAATGATTACAAAATTCTCTATTTACATACGAAAAACCAATTATATTATATAAAAGAAATTAAAATATTAAAGATGTCGTATTTAATGGGGAATTTGTAGCAAAATTCCATCTTCACATACAAAAAATAAATTATATGAAATAAAAGAATTTAAAATATCAAAGATGCCCATGTTTACTCAAAAATCAATTAAAAAATTGAATTGTTACATACAAAAATAAAATATGTTAAATAAAAGAGTTTAAAAATATCAAAGATAACCGTGTTTACTGAAAAATTGATTGCATAATTCGATCTTTACATACAAAAGACAAATTATGTTAATCAAAAGAGAATAAAACTATCATGACATGGTCGCGTTTACTGAAAAATCGGTTATAAAATTTCATTTTCACAAAAAACAATTTATGTTAAATAAAAGAGTGTAAAATATCAAAGTTAACCATGTTCACTGAAAAATTGATTATAAAATTCGATTTTTACATACAAAAAATAAATCATGTTAAACAAAAGAGTATAAAAATTCATACATGACCGTGTTTACTTAAAAATTGATTACAAAATTCCATTACAATTTATATATATATGTATGTGTGTTAAATATAAGAATGAGAACATATGAAAGTTGACGTGTTCACTTAAAAATCGATTTCAAAATTCAATCTTTACATACATAAAACAAATTATGTTGAAAAGCCAGAGTAAAAATATCAAAGATGACCATGTTTATACTAAGAAATAGGTTACGAAATTTCATCTTTATACTCAAAAAACAAGCTATAATTTTTTTAAAGTATATAAAAATATCATACATGTCTGTGTTTACTGAAAAAACAATTACAAATATCGGCATTTACATATAAAAAAACTAATTTTGTTAAATAAAAGAATATAAAAATTTCAAAGATGCCCGTGTTTATGAATAGAACCTTCTGCATTTCTGTGAAAGAATTCAATAAGAAATTGAATTTGATACAACTACTTACAAATGTATAGATGAAAGGTCACATATCGTATCAATCAAATATTCATCATACGGCTCGGAGGGAAATTTCGAAAATTTTCAAGTATGTGTGCGTCTTCCGACATCTTTATACTTATAGTATCAAAAGATTTTCGCAAATGCAAAGATATAATACACAACCGGATCTAATAAAAGTTTATAAAGATGCCAATGTTTGAAATTTCATCAAGCGCATTTCTTTGTGATTGTGTTTCTCAAAAAAGAATTTATGTGGTTTTAAAAATTTATTTAAGCTACGACTCTGATATTCTGATTAGATATAAAGTGAATTTTAACTACTAATGTTTCAGAAACGAGAACTTTGATGTAGAAATATTTAGTACTTTTCGATACATTTTGAGAAATCAAATTCGATACTTTTTTTAAATATGAAAGTAAAATAATGATAAATTCTAATTAATTAATAAATATATTTACAGAAAAGTACTGTAATAGATTCTTGAAAACACACTGTTAAAAATAAAGGTGACAAACCAGTTGCATTTGGCACCCTGGGGTGAAATGGTGTTATTATTTGACACCCGCGGGCTTTAAAATGTGTTTGGGGTGCCGTTTGATCCCTCCATTATTGATTCATGCTAATTAGGGTGCCGCGCAATGCATACCCTTGGAATACTTTCATCCCTTAGTCATTTGCGCCTGCTCTGTGACGTGTGTCCTTCCCCTTCAACTCGCCGTCACTGATGGATCGAAACAGCAATTTCTCCCTACGAAGATTATCACCGCGCATTCGCTATCCAAATTTCGTTTAAAACTTCGGATGGCTAACCATTGGCGAGCTTTTTATATAAAGCAACCTTTGAATTTCAGGACATTCCAACATTTCAGGGAGACTTTGAAGGTGATCTCGATGGCCGAACAGTTAGAGCGTTGAGCTTGCAATAAGACGTTGGGGGTTCGAATCCTTCGCGGGCTAAAAGTTGACTTATAATTTCTTTTTATTACTGAGCACTCTGGATTAGAGGTGCCATCTTTTCACCCTAATTAGGGGTGCCATTCTGGTTCCCCTTGGGGTATCACCAGTGAGACAAGCCTTCGACCCCTAAAAGGTGCAATGTGTCACCTGTAGTTTTAACAGTGCAGTTTCAATTCAGAATGTTTAGACACAGATTTTAGAAACCCACAAAAATCCATGTTATTGAAATCTGAATCTTCCGTTAAATCTTTGTCATTTTGGTTCTTCCAATATCTTCCTTTTATTCTCGTCATCATCCTCTTGGAGAAAATTGTCCTTACTTCCATGAATGGTATGATGTAGAATCACATATAGTTTTCTTAAATTTTACATTTTTCTAAATTACAGTTAAAGCTAATCTTTAATTAAATATCTAGTTTATCTTAATGTTTTATTTCGATCCCACAATAACTTTCCGTTCAAAAGAAAAGAAAGAAAAACATCTAGCATCTGCCCTATTACTGAAAAACGGCTGTCAGATAAAGAGAATTCATTAAGATGCGTATTTCACCCTTGCTGGAAACAAATAAAAAAAAAGAACAAAGATATGCTTTGCTTGCGGTCAGTAAAATCGCTTTTCTCTCTGCTTAATTGTGATTCTAACTTATTCGTTAGGTAATAATCTTTCCTTGTGCATGCCACATTATTGTGTCTTTCATAAATTCTCCCAAAACAGAGTCCTAACGTACGAATTGGCGCGAATTCTTTTTGGCGTATTTTTTTAGGACTGCCCATTTCTGGTTGCCCTGCATTAAATTCAAAATCATCTTAATTGTTTAAAGCGTAACAGAAAATTTCATGGTTATGATATCATTCACTTTTCATATGCTCCTTTTCGCCAATTCCAAGATGCCAATGTGTGAATTCTGAATGAGAAATTTAATTGCCTCTCTCTCGCTTCATGCACTCAGTCATGTAACAAAGGTCTCTTGAAAAATGGTTACAGGCACCATCCCTAATTATTTCAGTAAGAAATGATTTAATTTTTATAACTCTACCTTAAATAAACAAAGTTCTCAAAAGGCATTTATTTTATTGATCACAGCCTACAACTCTAGCGAATGCATTTTTTTGAAAAGAACCTGGTCGCAATACTTTAAAATACAGATCTACAATATAGAAACTATGGTGCCTACACCAGGCATTCGCAACTTTTTCAAACATCGAGGGATGGTGCCTGCTGTTATTTGCCTGCTGTTATTTGCCTGCCTTTTTATTTACCTGCCAGATTTTTCCGGACTATTTATTTTCCTGAATACAATAAATGTGAACTATTAACGTCAGTCTTCAAGTATTTTCGAACGACTATTTCCTCGTCAGATAAGTCCTGCTTATGTTTGTGAATCATTACATGAGTGCTCCCTTCCTTCGCAGACTGTTGTGTGAAATATGCCTATGCTCCGGTGAATTATTGCCGCCGGATTTTTTCTTGCTGGACATTATAGAGTTGGATTATAGTGCCAATTTCTCTTTTACTTGAGCGAGTGATTCTTCTGATCGGGACGTTTCGTGATGATGGGTGCTTCGCTTCCGCTCGTTAAATTTTCCCCTGCCGATGTAGGCCTAAGAATCTACGACTGGCGATTTGTGACTCTTATTTCACCTCCGTTAAATCAACAATGTCACGCTCACTGACATAATGTTTTTATTTCATCTTAGCGGTGTACTTCAGTGACGATTTCATATGCTCTCGACTAAAGTGACACAGAATTTCGTGTTTGACGTTTAAATTCTTCGTCATTCGTCGATAATATGATCTTCACATTGGATTTATTCTTTAAATTTTTGGATGCTGACACTGATGTTTTTCACAAAAATAATTACATGCGCTATACTATTAAAAAAAAAACCCTTAAAACTACAGCATTGATCAATTTTGTGTCTGTAATTTTGTGCGCTATTGAACGTTTATTTTTACGATAATACTGTTACAAGTTTATTTGTAGTAGTTGAAAGTAAAAAAAAAAAAATGAGTGAAGAAGACATTCAGTGATAAATATTTACAGCATAAATTTCGCAGATGAGAAAGTGTATGCTTTTATATTTAATAGGTTAAATCTCAATTTCTATTTTAATTATATGATATTTTTATTTAAAAAAAAAATTATGTTGAGTAATTTTCAACCATTTTTAGTTTATTATGTATTAGTTTTTCTGTGCTCTAATTGAATTTCTTTAAATACGAACAGTTATAAATGATTTTAGATTGTCTTGAAACATTTCACAGCTTTACAAGTGCTATTTAAAAACTATGATACAAACGATAGCATGATAAAATTATATTTTTCAAATATCTAAGTACTTATTGCTGTGCACTTTTTGCTGAAAGTCGTTTGAGAAATATCAAGACAGTTTATTACTTTTTAAAGAAAGTATTTTTATAATTTCCATTATTAATTAATGACTATATATTTTGTTTATTTTTTTAATACAGTTATTTTTGAAGTGTTATAAATTGACGTATATTCCGTTTTCTTTTTCATAAATTTTATATTATATTTCCATGTAGATGAAAAAGTTCTAGGTAAGTTAATGGTGCATCTCTTTTTCCTATAAAAAATAAGGCATGATGTTGTCGGGTTGCAACCATTATTTTTTTAATATGAGGTTTATATAAAAGAAACAATACAGAGAAAGATGCATGTGAATACTGGTTATACAATAAGGATGTATGCACCTTCATATATTATTGACAGTGGGCTCATTTTCAGATAAATAAAATTTTATCGTTTGAATCACATGCCATGTGCACATGACATAAATAATAATAATGAGGCATGCATAATCGAATTATAAATTCATGTATCAAAAAATATATTATTACAGTTTATCCTACTTTTATTTCGTGATTTTTTTTTTTCACTTTAAAGGTAAGTTGTGCTTTATGTTGTTTGTACAGTAATTTTATTGGGAGATTGTTTTTTTATTTGTGCAAAGACAAGCCATGTTCTTATTTGCATAATTAAACCTATCTAACATCTTAATATTCTTAAAGTGTGTGCATTGTTTATATCTGTTCGAGTAGAATTATTTTTACACTCTAGTCTGCAAAAAAAAAAAAAAAAAAAAAAAAAAAAAAAAAAAAAAAAATGATAAATTTCTTAATATTTATTATGATATTTCTTATGCATTTCATGTAGGATATAAACAGTGCATTAAAACAAAATATCGTCTTAACTAAAGTGACTAATTTCCCCCCTTCTAATTTATTTTAAGACTTTTTATACATATGTCCAGTGTTTGTTTTTCCTATTTGCACCCCACTTGCAAAAATATTTCGTTAGAGAGGGTCCAGTTTTCTAATATTTAAATAAATATTGAGATTTTTTTTTCATGCTTTTTCACTTTTATAAATGTAAAACACAATTTTGATTAGTTTATGGATAGACATTTATTTTAAATTTTTAGCATCTATTTAAAAATATTCTCACATATAGCTGCTTTTATTATATTGCATTGTAGATAGGTCCATTTTTTTAATAATCTGATACTGTTCTCGTTTGTTTATTTTCGTATTTTTATAATTTAGGATATAACTTGTTTATAATGACTAAAAGAAAGTCACGTAAATTGACACAAGATCCATCTGTTGTGTTTAACTTTAAGTTTAGACCTGATGCAAAACAGGTAATGTCTTTTAAAACTAATATGGATTCTGAAACAATTGGTTTAGATTCTAATTCTTTTGAGATTTCATGTTTGAGTAGTTTAAAGGATTCTATTAACAGATATTCTAAATCTGTTGTTTCGGATGTTCAGAAATTAATTGGTCCTATTTTAAATGAGAATAATCCAGAACTCATGGCAAAATTTAATTCCTATCAAAAAGAAATTGAATTAAAGTTTAATATTTTATGTGATTTGGTGAATAGTGTTCAATCTGAGTGGACTGTTTTACAAAAAAATAACGACCAGTTACATAGGTTAAATGAGCTGTTGTTCGAAAAAGTAAGAACACTGAACTCGTCCAAACAGTCTATGCATGAGATAGCTATTCAATGCGACATTAATGAATCTAAATTGGATGAACCCCTTAATGTTATTAAAGATAAGGAATGTAATTCTAGTGGGAAAGATTTGGCCAAATTTCTGGATAAAGTTGAATCTGAAACACACATAAATTCTGGTACAAATAACTCTAAATTATCAAAAAACAAGAATACTGATCTTATTTCAATACCGAATTACATCCTAAATTTATGTGAGCTCAAAAATCAAGTTAGAGATTTATCTGACTGCACTAAAATAATTCTGTTGGATCTTGATGACAATATAGGTATACCAGATATTATGATGTCTATAAATGAAAAGATTGGCAGTACCATTCCTTCTATTAACTTTGAAAGAAAGCATAAATTAAGACAGGGATTAAAATATAACTGGACAATTAGTGTTACATCATGGATAGCGGATCTCTTAACTCAACATGGAAAATTAAATATTAATTCTGTTGACTACACTGTCAGGCCATTTATTAACATAAAACGTTGCTTTCATTGCCAACAAATAGGCCACCTGGCAAAATTTTGTGCATATGATTTGGCATGTGCTAATTGTGGTGAATCACACACTTCAGATAATTGTAAAAATGCTTCAAGATGCATTAACTGCATCGCACATAACCGTGCTTACAACAAGTTTTTCGACATAAATCACCCTGCTTTTTTCACTTGCTGTAATACATTTAAATTTTATTTCAAGCAAAAACAAGCTTTTAATCACTCTAAAATATAACGTAAATATTCAACACTTCTTCAGGTATGCTATTTCATGTATATTTAGTTATTTACATATTTTGTTAGTTACCTTCAGGTGATACTTGGATTTCTCCGCTCTTTTACACAGTATTTTTTTTTACATTGTTAACCTTTTTATTCATAACACAAACATAAAGCATTAATAATTATATTTTTTTTCATATACTATTCTTTCGTAGATATATATTTTTTTCATATGGTGTACACATTTTAATACATTGTTATTTAAAGATTACTTTCAATCATTTCATGATTTACATTTTTCGGACATTGTTCATATCTCTGATTCTCTTTCATTCAACTGTTTCGTGAGCTCAGGAATAGATGAATGATTCAAAATTTCACATTTTTGATTTAGTGATAGTTTTCTTCTGGTGGTTAAGCCCTAATTATCAGTAAGACTTCTGCGGTGAATCTTAAATGTTTGTTTACACAATTTATTTTTCTTTATTTGTATCTTTCGCGATAGATAAAAAAATTGCACATCTATGTTGTTTTAACTCGATGTAGCTACTCTTTTTTTGTAGGTCTGTGTAATTATCAATTGCACTTTTCTTTACACACAGTGTTAGTGCGAATGTTTACTGGTGTATCAATATTACAGTGGTGAAATTTTTTACAAAGTTCTTTTTTCTTTTGATATACTTGTGGATATTTGCAACTGACTCACTTTTCATACAACTTCTCTTTGCATGCAGCAATTACAATGTTTTTATACAAAGATTTTTACAATGGTAGTTTACAAAGGTATATATACCTTGCAGCATGCTATGCAGATAAAGTTATTCACATACATGTACATTTACATATGCAATTGTTTAATTATCGGTCCTCTGTGAAGTTTTTTTTATAACATATTGGTTATTATCTTCAATACATAAGTCGTTTCTTTACACTTTTTGTTTAGATTATGGATATTTAATCCAGTCAGATTTTTTTGCCTTCCCATTTGCACTATCCCATGTTCTCCCGTTTACACATATGAATTTCATTACTCTTTAGGCGCAATTTAGATAGATATATACATTTTTTTTGCATAACATTTGTTGGTAATTAGATATCATTTGCATTCACTTCTCCACATTTCTTTATTTTCATTCGGGTATACATGATATACATTAGTACTTTACACTACATTTACGAACATTAAGATTCCTTTTCAGCCAATGTATGCTTACACATGTAGCGGAGCTTACTCCTTCTTTATTTAAAATTCTAGCAAGGTGTAAAATTTTATATATAGACTAAAATTCACACACTTATTCACTTTAAATTCAATACTCATCCTTATATAATTTGTACACAGTACTTCCACATAAAAAAATACACTTTAGTTATTTTGCAGATAACGATGAGTGGTATACCACAGTCAAGGTGATATTTAAAATTGCATACATGTCAATGTTTTCACACTTCTCATTCAAAGGATATGAAGTGAAGATAAATTGTAATTTTTATAGGCAAAGATGCTGTCATATGTTTGCTTTAGTGGTTAATGCATGTCTTTTATTGGTCTTTATACAAGTCCTATCTTAAATTGAAGTTACTTTACAGGTCTCCAGATTACCTTTCCACACATCTTTCCCACAGTTCTAAACTTTTTATACTTTTGCATGAAAGTTCAGTGTCTCCCACTTACCAGTAATTATTCTTGAATAAAAGTATTTTTGGGAAGATACCGAATTCTTTACGGAGATTTCTTCTCTCATGTTACACTAAAATACCGTTTTAGATGTCAATATAATGCAACGTTGATTTTAAATTTCAGATTTAACTTAATAAAAAAATTCATTAGTTTGGGTATTAAAAAAAAAAAGACAAAAATTAGAAGATATACATTTAGGAACGTTATTATCACATGGAAGTAAATGGTCAACGACAGTGTTTCAAAAAATTTATCCATATGTTGGTTGTCTAGCACTGCTTGAACTCTCATTTCAAATATAAGTTGGTAGTAAAACTTATTTTGTAAATTTAAAAAAAAAAAATGGTGGAAATTTCAAGTATTTCCTATTATTCATTATTATGGACATTTTTAATCCTTCTATTTACATTATGTTTTTGTTTATTTGTATATTATGTTTTGTGTTTAATTGCATTATATTACTCGAGTACTTTGCTATTATTATTGTATTGATCAATACACATATTTAATGTTCTTATTATAAACAATTTGGATTTTTTTTGCCAATTGGTAAGTGACCTGTGGACTTAGACCTGGTATTTTCTTTTATTTGTATGTGCACATTTTTGATACAGGTCCTTGTCTAAATAAGACAAATTGAAAAGTGATCACAAATTTTATTAATGAAGCTGCAGCTGTTTCTAAGTAGAAACAATATATGATGTCATTTGTATGACAATATTTATGGTACCAATATATTTATATCATGATATATATATACTTTTATTTGGGATGGTTGCTACTTAGAGAAAAATTTCAATTGCTGTTTACTTTATTTACTAAATGTTTAGTCTGTTTTCATGAACATTTTACACATTGTTACTTGTAAGAGCATATGAAAATTGATTTCTCTCCCTGCATGTACCTTTAAAGATTTTTTTTTTCGCCTGTGAAAGGGGTGATATATATGATGTAGAATCACATATAGTTTTCTTAAATTTTACATTTTTCTAAATTACAGTTAAAGCTAATCTTTAATTAAATATCTAGTTTATCTTAATGTTTTATTTCGATCCCACAATAACTTTCCGTTCAAAAGAAAAGAAAGAAAAACATCTAGCATCTGCCCTATTACTGAAAAACGGCTGTCAGATAAAGAGAATTCATTAAGATGCGTATTTCACCCTTGCTGGAAACAAATAAAAAAAAAGAACAAAGATATGCTTTGCTTGCGGTCAGTAAAATCGCTTTTCTCTCTGCTTAATTGTGATTCTAACTTATTCGTTAGGTAATAATCTTTCCTTGTGCATGCCACATTATTGTGTCTTTCATAAATTCTCCCAAAACAGAGTCCTAACGTACGAATTGGCGCGAATTCTTTTTGGCGTATTTTTTTAGGACTGCCCATTTCTGGTTGCCCTGCATTAAATTCAAAATCATCTTAATTGTTTAAAGCGTAACAGAAAATTTCATGGTTATGATATCATTCACTTTTCATATGCTCCTTTTCGCCAATTCCAAGATGCCAATGTGTGAATTCTGAATGAGAAATTTAATTGCCTCTCTCTCGCTTCATGCACTCAGTCATGTAACAAAGGTCTCTTGAAAAATGGTTACAGGCACCATCCCTAATTATTTCAGTAAGAAATGATTTAATTTTTATAACTCTACCTTAAATAAACAAAGTTCTCAAAAGGCATTTATTTTATTGATCACAGCCTACAACTCTAGCGAATGCATTTTTTTGAAAAGAACCTGGTCGCAATACTTTAAAATACAGATCTACAATATAAATGGTATTACTCATGCCAAAGAAAGATGAAGAATAGGTAACAATTGATGAATACAAATACAATGCAAATTAACTTCCATATTACGAAAAATATTTTCTATATAACGAAGTTTATTCCACTTTCAAATAGAAAGTTTGCTGTTGCGATTGATGTATGAATTTATTTCCACAGAAAACATGAACATGGCATTATTTATTCAATTACTAGCTGACCCGCCCGGCGTTGCCCGGGTCCGTATTAACAATATTAAACGAACTTGAAATTTGTATGATTTTATCATTAACTGGAAGCATGCAGAAATACATTGTCTGAAATACGTCGCAGCTGACTTTGTGAAAAATCGGTTTTAAAAAGAACAACTAATATTGAGCTCTAAAAATACTTAAAATGAGCAATGAGAAACACGGGAGGGAACATGTATCCAACGATTGCGTTAGTTTCGTGTTAAAGTGTTGATATTTACCCGTAAAAATCACTGTTAAATCACGTAACTAATTATTTTTTCGCATAGAAATCCCAAGTGAAATATTTTGAATTTCAAACTAATTATATCACTCTTAATTCCGTCTATACCGTGAATGAAATCGATACGCGATGATAAAAGATTGGTATATAGTATTATAATTTCAGAACCATTTAACAAAAGTGTATATTTTTAATCAAAGCATGCGTAATGTATACACTGTGGACAAATTCCTAACCGTAAACTTTTGTACCATAACCATAATCTGTCTGTAACCTAACTGCGACTTAACATTACCCTACCGTAACTTAAATATAACATAAATGTAACCTAGCCGTCACTTTGAAATACCAATATAGAAGCATCATTTAAGATTTTGCTTGAAAAGTTAACATTCTTTCGTTAATGTCTTAAAATCGTCTGCACTCTGAAATCTAGATTTTAGATTAATATTTGTTATTTAAGTTTTCGCGCATGATTTTAAAAGATTGTTTTCATAAATATATTTTATATATTGACATAGAGTTATTAATATGTTGTTAAATTAAAAACATTTTTTCATCTACGTTATAAAGTATTAAAAAGTTCTGAAAAAAAAAGAAAACTTTTAGTAATACAATTTTTAGTTCAAATCAAATGTTTTCAATATTCTTTTTTATTTTATTTTGATATTTAATTATTTCGAATTTATCAATTCCAATTATTTTAAAAGCAAACATTTTTTTAAAAATAAATAATATAATGGAAAAAAGACCATTTTAAAAAATTACTATTTCTTCGCAAAATACGCTTCAGCTGTAATTAATTTCTTTCAATTCGTCTTATTAATACAAAATCTCTTCTACATGCTTTTGTTTGGGACATTAAAATTTGAGCGATAAATGGTTTAATATTGCAACCCTTTTTTCGGTTTACTTCACCACCACCTATCTTTTTCCTCCATGGTTTACAACCGCTGTGATAAAAAATCATCTTTTAAACTGACAGCTTGCCAGTCTATAAATTTTAAAGGTCGGTTCCAGCTTTTTTAATTATTTATGCCAAAATTTTATGCAACCAACCAACCATAACTAAATGAAGGGAAAAAAAGAAGAAAAAAGGCGATTTTTTATGAGAGTGATCTTTGGAATTTAATTAATTACTCAGTTAATAAATAGAATTTCGAAATTCTGAAGCTCAGGTGCATCAGGAGAGATATTGGGCTACTCTCATAAAAATTTTGAGCTTCGTACGTCCCATAGATTTTGCTAGCTATCGCAGACACACACACACACACACACAGGTTGGCAAGACGTGCAAACTCAGGACTTGGTGTATACACCGCCAATTGGGGACTTCGAAAATAACGGACTTAGAAGTTTATTTCCGGTGAATAATTGTTACTTATACTCTATTAAATATAAATTAACTTTGATTTTTGTCAAATTTGCAGAATTTCACAAAATTTCACAATATGTATTTTTGCTATATAAATGGGGACATTGATACACACTTACATACACAGTGAACTTGATACACACAATCAATTGGGGACTTCATTATTTTACAATCAACTGAGGACATTTACTATGTTGATACACGCAAACAACCCCGGACATTGTGAAAAAAAATCGTGCTACGATACAATTTACATGTTGTTTCTTTATAAGTATAAATAATAATCTTCAGTTTTTAATCTTAAAATTCATTTTAGTGTTTTTTTTTATCTTTTATGTACACAAGAAGAAAGTATTTTAATCGCGAAAATTTTCAATAAAAAAGTGTCTATTTTCTGTAAATCTCAATTAACTTTGATTATTATTATTATTATTATTATTAATTAATTAATTTATTTATTTATTGTATTCCTGTATCTGAATCTGCAGATTTAGTGAAGGTACGCAAGTAAATAAAATTATGAATAAAAGTAAAATACAGCAAAGCTTAGCATAAATTTAAGGAGACCAAAATGGTCAATAGAGGCAGCTCTTAATTTAAATGAATAATAATTTTAATAAATGGAAAAAATATTTTATTTCGCATGTCAAAATATATGATAAATATGATTTAGTATGATGAAATAAAAACAAATAGGCACATTTTTTTACGTGATCTATTTAATCCATTAATTTTAGTTATATACATAATAATTTTATTTAAACTTGCGTGCAACAATTAAAAGAAATGAAT